>WMED01015829.1:0-13515 GCA_019650415.1 Pipa parva
TGGTTAAAACAGATGTATTGAAAGATGTACAATAAAAGCAATATGGTTAAAAAAAAAATTACCAAAAAGCAAAGATTCCATGCCCAGTAAATTACCAAAAAGCAAAGAGATTCCGTACTCTGTAAATTTCTCAAAATGCAAAGAGGGTCCATGATCAGTAAAGGGATCAAAAAGCTGTATCAATCACACAATAAATGTACAATTACCTCTCCACCTGCAGCACTTCATTTTATTTGTATTTTAAGCATCCCATTACAATATCTAGGAAAGAAAACATTACTTAAACTTGTAGGTCTAGCCACAAGCATTATGGTTCACAATCCTACATCTCTAACTCTCTGGGACAAGGATTTATTCACTGTCATCCTGTCTAAAACAGCTTTCAACAAGCGACTGTCAAAACTAATATAAGCCTATGGACTCCACTATTCACTTATCCAATGTAAGGAACTCCATCAAGATCCTTAGGTAAAACTGATAACACACATAACATTGAGCACATAGATAAATATGCGCCCAGTGGCGTCACCCTGCAGGTAAGTAAATACGTGAAACTGGTTTCCTCAACTCCTGCATACGCTTGAATTGTTGTCACACCAGGAGAGATATTACCAACTTGTGGAGATATAAATTCTTTTAAACGAGGAATACAAATGTGTAATTTACCAAATTACAGCAGCAGATGTAAATCCTATTCTACTTGTAGTGCTTCTTCCCTTTCTTGCTGCTGAGCAGCTTATGAAGTAAGAAATGGAACAGATGGGAATGTAGAAGAAAGTTCTGCTGTAAAGATTATCAGCACTGCTACCACTTGATCTACTTGGAACAGTGCAGTAACGTTAATCGCTTCTTATAATAAAAGTTCTAATATCAGCTGTAGAAGAACTTCTAGAAATAAGATTGAACATCTTTTATCCATTTCCTGCGTAGATATAGTGTTTCTCTCAATGCTGTGTAGCTCTATTGGATGCATCTTTATTTCTGGTCTTGGATGTGTTTGTTTTGCATATAGTACTCTGTGTTTTTCCAGTAGCTTCTCTGTTCTTTATTTTGGCTTTTCAGAACTTACGAGCAGCCAATCCCCGAGATCCACAAAATAAACCCCCAGCAACTAATAATTAATCTGAACTCTAAAGCGAACCCTTGGCAGTCATGTTACTCATACAGCCCTAAACCTTTAGGTTGAATATTCAGCAGACATGATCAGGGCCATTTCATTTCAACAGAGAGGGTTGGGATGGCCAGACTGATCACTATATATATACAGTATATATATATATATATATATATATATAATTTTTTTTTTTCAAAATATTTTCTTTCCCAAAAGATGAGATATTAAAAACAATGTTATGAATCAGTATAACTGATCTCCTTCATAGATCTGACATATTTCAGATTGTGCAGAATACTGCTGCCTTATTAAATGTAATTTAAACAGATGAATTACCAAATAACAGTAAGAGCTGCTATGGGGGAACTAAATTCATATAAGGAATGACTGTGATGATTCACACAAATTGGCACTTGTTCAGTAGCAGGTGGCAGAGGTAGACGAACAACAGAGGTTAGAGGAGATGTCAAGATAACTTCAGGATTTCAGTGAAGCAGGAAATGAACAAAAGAGAAAAAAAAATTCTTGGCATTGAGTAGCTCTAACAATTCCTGATGGAGTTAGGCCAGAATACAAGTCAATTTTAATTAAAACTTAAGAAGAATATAATGAATAACATAAATAGTATGCACAGAAGCATCCATCATCATCTATCTTGGTAACGTAAGTGTTTTTATAAACAAGAAGAAAGTCTCTTTATACTAGAAAATGATTCTGCTTTCGTTGCAGCAGTGGCCTCGTCTGTATGTAGGCACCATATGGCATCAAAAACATGAAGATATATTAAAGTGCTCCTGAGTATTTATTGCAAATATTCTTGTAAAATGAGTAGTACAAACACTATATAATAGGAAACATATTCAATGCATCACCAGGAATGGCTTACAACTGATGGTGACATTTACCTCATAGACTTGATTCAGTAGAAGTAAACATAATGCAAACCATTGTGAATGAATGTAGTAATAGAATGTTATTTGTCTATTATTAAACGTACATACATAACAGTGTTATATACTGAAAGATGGCTGGAGGTGGTTTGTCAATATAGTTATGTAAAAAAAAAAATATTTTCAAAATATGTTGAATGCCATAAGATCCCTCTCCCCAAAGAAAAATTTTAGATGGGGCACAGTCTAAATGCAAATCAAAATAGTTACACATTATAAATTGACCAATGACGAGGCATTTCTATTCCCCCCCCCTCCCCCCACCACCCCATTGACACTATCTCTGGTGAAAAATGCACAATGCTCAATACATTCCCTAGTGGAAAGCAGAGTATGAACACATCTAGTAACAGGTGCAGAATGCACAGTTTGTTAATTAGTAAATATGCATAGAGCACATCGCATGCAGCAGTGGTTCAAACCCTTGGAAAGGATTTTTACTTGCATTTTTCAAAATATTTACAGACACCTAATAATTTTTTTCTTACAATTTCATATGTCATACAATTGCAGCCGTTTTAATTGTAAAATGTGGTTAAGGAATTATTAATTATTATTAATTCCAATGTAACAGCCCCAAAAACACTACAAGGGGGCATTTTGTGTTGTAGTTAAAGGTCCATATTTTTTTTTACTGAGCTGGATTTTTTCCCAGAAATTATGACCTTTTAATTTACTGATGGCCGGCAAATGTGTTTTGCAGGCAGTGAAAAATGAGAAAAAACAAGTTAGGCTGGGGCAGGACTGACTACGCTACAATTAGGAGTGCTGTAGTCCCAGCAGTGCTTGTTCATTACATCAGCTACAGAGGTCTATTTCCAGGTCAAGGTTTACAGTTTTATTATAACTATGTATCCATCATAAAGAGTGGGTAGATGATGTAAGTCTAACTGACGTATGCATCCCTTAGTCCAGTAACTATAGCCAAATCTTATTGCATGACTAGATATACGTGAGGAGCGGACGGCATTGCGGAAACATTGATACTGCTATTTTTGGCCTTGACAGCCCAAAAACACCATACTCTTTCTCCTCCTCAAAACTCTACAGTGATCAATAGCTCAGTTACAGTTTAAAATGCTTAGTTATGTGGTTTAATTTCAGCATGCTGGATACATAAATGCATCTACTTGTGAACATAATGATACATTACAATACGGTAAGTACTTATAGCACCCAGCTGCATTACCAAACAGCCCAGTTAAACTGCAACTTTCCCAGTTGATTTTATTACATATTTTCTATTTACAAGGCAAACACTTAATAATATTGCTCAAAAGTCAAAGGACAGTGCCAAGATGCATCAGTTTCCCAATCTCAGTGTTTTTTTCATGAGTACCAGAAGTACTGTTATAGTTATGAGGAATACTTCTCAATCTATACCTGACTCCAATGTTATAGATCTGTGAAACTGTGTGTTTTTGTTTTTAATTTACAAGACTGATGGATGATTTGCCCTTTACAATATTTTCAGGAGCTTGTACAGATTAATTGCAAGATTTGTGTTCACTTAGATCAGTGGTTTTCAACCTTTTTATTCCTGCAACCCTTTATTACAACTCAGAGACCCCATTTGTTAATTATTTTCTCTTTTAAAAACAAAAAGGTAGGAAGTGAGCACAATCAATATATTAATAGGATATAATAATGATTAAACTGATGGTGCTAAAGGATAAATAATCAATATGAAGAACAAAGAAGACAGCATCCAAATTGCACACATCAAAGTTTATTTAAATATCAAAAGACCATACTAATTAAGGGAAGAACAACAAAGATAAAAACAATTAAAATACACCCATAATGGGTTAGAAAACCATCCATCTATGGTAACTACTCTAATACCCAGGTTTTTCTTACAGTGCCTTGGTTACTACCTGACTTTTTTATACTTTGGCTGTTTATCCTGTGTGTCTCTATTTGATATCTCATGCTTTATCTCTGGAACTGTTTTGGTAAAGTGATATATTCATGTTTTGCTATAGGTGCTGCTTGTCATTTCATTTTATTCTGGCCTACATTATTTATTGATTACTGTGATCAAGTATTTTTCTACCCACTATTTATGATATATAAGTGTGTGGAGTGAATCAAGGGAAGTGTATTTCCCCTTTTTTGGGGTCTCTAACCCATGATGGGTGCATTTTAATTGTTTTTATCTTTGTTGTTTTTTTTTTCCTTAATTAGTATGCTGTTTTGATATTTAAATAAACTTTGATGTGCGCAATTTGGATGATGTCTTCTTTGTTCTTCTTATTTTCTCTTTTACAGATTTGAACAGACAAAACCCGATATTTCCAAAGGTTCTAGGTGACCCCTGACAATAGTAACTTGACCCCCCAGGTTGAGAACCGCTGGCTTAGATTTCCTTGCTGGGTTTTATGCTGATCAAAACATTAACATAAGAGTAACTTGCTGGTGTAATTAGTTCTACAAATTATCTATATTTAAGTTGATCTGAAAATTATTTGAGTTCTTTCAAATAAAGACAAACTTACAGTAGTTAGATGGACCTTCCCAATATTAATTTTATGTAGATACTGGTGTTGTTTCATAAACAGTTTAAGTCTAATGCAGTTACCAGGAACAGATGTATTGCCATTGTGTTTGCCCCAAATCTTGGGAAGGGGAAAGAAGTACCAAAGCCTGGGATCAGGTTGTACACTGCTACCACAAAGAGGAGACTTACAGGTGTTCCCTGCTCCACAGTGGAGCAAATCTGAAAACCTTTTCATTTTAAAATCAGAAACAGCATTTTATTCATTTAAAAGTGCAAAATCGGCAGCTCCATACTACTATAAATCTACCTTAACTACAGCTTTTCTAAAAAGAAAATGATCTTTTGCCATGTTTTACACAACAGGCCCTTTAAGCAAAACTCCTCTGACTGGTAGACTGCAGGTAGTCCTGGCCAAGATATGATATGTCATAGAAGTGAAATTTGATGAAGCTCTCCCTGAAGTCACTGAGCTGGGAAGGAAGGAGAATTAAGGCAATGCTCTGCATTATTATACACAAATTACTGTAACCTTTCTACATCAAAAAGTATTATCTGCAAACACTGCCTGTTTTTTTATGGCAAGTCCAGCAAGTAACACCTCAACGATGCTAGATCTGAGAATCATATGGACTTATACTGCCACAAAACACCACCTCTATAAATAGATATGTTTTAATCTTTAAGATCCTCTACGGCAGGTAGATCTAGGAAGTTCATGCCGCTGCATAGAATACATTTTTATTAAGGAGTATGTCTTTAAGGAGACTTACTAATCTTATGCTGAGGCCTAAGGTAATGCTGCCTGGTAATATGTAAGTATTTGGATTAAGGAAGATTTATGAAAATGTTCCCTGAGAAAGTCATGCAAACTTCCTACTCCAAAAGAAAGTGGGTAGTCTTTAAATTTTGGGATATTTTACATGTCAAGCCCTGTTACTGTAAAGTTCTGGGAATATTACACAATCTGCTCCCCACCCTCCTCCCCTTCTTTCTAAAGGTTATTCAGGAGTCAAATTCCTTAAGGTCCTATTTTTTATCTGTCTTTTCAATCATAAGCAAGTAGTGCTTTTAAGAGTTGGGTAATTACCAGGCTTACTTTATTTGTCTACTGTTTTGGAGGGTGAGCGGGAAAATACAAATGACCCCTGTGGTTTTTTTTTACAGCCAAAAGAACATAGAATCATACTGTAGGAAAATTCTTCTATCTAGGACCAAAAGTTACAAATAAAGTTGGCGTATTCAATATATCAGTGTCTTCTTGTTGATTTCTGCCCAGGGCAGTTTTTTAAGATGACTTAGATAACTACTCTCTTTTACCTTCAAAAGGTCACAGCTAATCTATTACCTGCTGGGGCATTCCTCACACATTCCAAAGTCTGTCTCCATTAACTCCATCTGTACTTCAGACTATCCAGCTTCTATGCTGCACTCTGCATATGCCACTCACACACTTTTAAGACAAATGCCACACTGTCTCTTATCTCAGCAGATGAAATGAGAGTGAAGAACAATTGTATTGTTTGTTTTCTATCTTTTGCTGAAAATAGAAATAGAATAGAATAGAAAAGTCTACAGGTATATTATATCATCAATCATGATCATGATCGGTATTGGTTGGGAGAAAATGTACAAAATAGACAGAAACAGAAAAAGGAAAAAATCTCTTTTTGAAAGACCACTGTATTACCATGGTAAACACCGAATTAAAAAATGCTAATATAGCCCCATCCATACCGTAAAACAATTACTATATGTCACTTGTGAAGAAAGTTAATTCACATTATTCATTTGACTATTGAATATACATTGTTTATATAAGATTTTAAAAGGAAATTTTCCTAGGAATTGCTAGAGAAATATGAACCTCTATCCTCTTTTTTCATAGACACACTGCACTGATAATGACTTATTTATTCATATTTCAGTCAATTATTCTCTGCTCTGCTAAAAGGTATGGAGAAAAAGTAATTAAATATACAAAGTACAAGGATTTGCATGCATTTTTCATTCTTTTACAATAGGACGTTCTTTTTTTCTTTTCTTATGATGCATATCTACATGCATAATAAACTATAGTAAAATAAACAGATAGGCATTCAAAATATGATCATCTAATAAATAAAGAACAATCAGAAGCTGAAACAGTCCCTTCCTCTACAGGCAGATCTTGAAAACCCTCAGCTTTCAGTCACATTCTGGATGAATCCTACTGGTTGACTGGGTCTTACTTATCAATTATCTTATGATATTCCATGCATATTGCCCTTATTTAGCCAATAATATAGAAAAAAGATAATTATAGTGACAGGGTCTCTTTTAAACAGATCCGTGTAAATATGACATCAATTTGCTTCAATACATCTATTTCTGAATAATTTGCAACAATATGCCACTGTTCACCTAACAATGGGAAAAATATCAGTACGTGGTCATTTCCTTCTTTGCGACATGAATTTGTCATATAGTAAATATACACAAATTACTTAATTTCTCAATGTCCGAATGAGCATAAATCGTCAGAAATACATTTGGGGGCTTATTATGGATTCCCATAATGAAGTAGCAGACAGTGTTAGATGTCATCTCTTGCGTAGCACCGCATAGTCAGCCAGTCAGACAGTAGAAGACCCACTATTAGCCCCTTAATTCACCATTGATATGGCAAAATAAAACTGGGGAACGTGACACAATACTCTGTGCCAAATTCACTACTTCCACAGAGTTTGGCGCTTGGTGAATCAGTAAATTACCTGTTCACGCATGTACAAAGTGATGCAGAAAAAGCTCTGTAAGTCCACAACTGTCGTAAGCATCCGAATTCACCACATTGCAAAGTTTGACGAACTCGTGAATATCAAGAAGTGGCAAATGAATGTGAATTCCGACCTTTACAAGACCGGACTTTAATGAATAAGCCCCTTGGTGAGGTGAAATCACACTGATAAATAACTCCAAAATATGGGAACATTGTGCACTAGGAACATATTTATCAAGGTTTGTTTTATGATGCAGTGACATTTTACACTAAACTAATTGTTTTACAAAAATGAAATAAAAGCAAAATGACAACTATTTAGATTACAGGTAGTCCTCGACTTACGTCGTTGATCCGTTCTTACGTGGCGTCGTAAACCGAATTTCGATGTAAGTCGGATCATACATTCATACAGTATGGTTCGACTTACGTCGCAAACCGTGTAAGTCGGAACAAGGCATAGTTGCATGCAGTTCGACTTACGTCACGAAACCGTGTAAGTCGGAACATGGCATTGTATAAAGCGTTGTAACCCCGAAACGACGTAACTCGAGAAAGTCGTAACCCGAGGACTAACTGTATAATGTTTCGAGCAATTCAACATGGGGAATTCACCATTCAGCAAAGTGAGCTCCGAAGCCTTCGGCTCACTTCGCAAATGGTGTTATGCGCTCGCTGATGTCCTGCACGCGGACATTAGCGAGCGCATTATAGGGATTGCCAAAAGAGTTACCTCGCCGAGACGGGAATCCCTTTAATGCGCTCGTGATGTCCGCGTTCAGGACATCAGCGAGCGCATAACACCATTTGCAAAGTGAGCCGAAGGATTCAGAGCTCACTTCGCTGAATGGTGAATTCCCCTCTCAGCTTCAAATTATAACAAACGTTTTATGCATGTTTTGCTTTTGTGTCTTGGTCTTGTTTTGTACTTTTGCACATGTACACATTTGCACACAGTGGTATTTTTGTCATTTTCCCGCTCTCTCTATGTTCATTTGTTTCTGTTCTCTGTGTATTCGTTTGTTTTATTTATTTATCTGTCCCTTCCCTCCCCCTCTCCTCTTCCTTTGTTATGTCCTTTATCTTATCTGTTTATAGTTTAGCCATGGTTCCCAAATCTTTTGATGTTGTGTCGTTCTATCTTCCATTTTTTGTTTCTTCCATTTTAAATCTTTTAATTTTACCTGTTACAACAACAGAATACAACAAACAGAAGAAAAGAAAAATAAAATAATATATAAATAAAAATTAAATTGATAAATAATCATTATTCTTTTTTTCTTTTGTCAATCAAGGCTGAAGAGAGCCACAACAAGGAGGCTGAAGAGCCGCGGATTGCCTACCCCAGTTCTACATGCATTATTTTGCTAGTATAAGGCAGCCATTGTACCAATTTACTTCCGCCCCTGCAGAGAAAACTACTGATCAAATTCAGTAAAATGAATGGGCAAATTCCTCTTACAGAGCATTTGTAAAAACCAGCACTGTGTGTACTGACTTGGCAGTTAGAATAACAGGAGGAATAAAGAATTAACCCATGCTTATTGTAGAAGTAGAGTGTAGTGTTTAAGATATATATTTTGCATGTGCATGGTTCAAATCTCAATTTTTTTTTTCACTAAATAAGGTGGTACTTGTATTTTATGAGTACCGTGAAGTGATTTTGTTAAGTAATAAAGGATTTAATAAACTAATAAAACTAATTTTACAAAAAAAAACAAACAAAAGGTGGGATTTGAACAACAACCTTTCATATAGAAAACAGCATTTATCAACTATGCTATACGTCCACAACAATAACAAAAAAAGTTGGAAACTAAAGTTATTGCCCCAATTGACAAGTTTAAGAATTCAAATACAGAATCACAAGAAAGGAACAGAAAGGACAGGTGATCAGCAGCTATTTAACTTAGCATATCTGTGTAGCCCTGGTAAAGTCTGGAAGCTTTTAGAATGTTCCAGATTTACTATTTCTACTAGTATGTATATTTATCTTTCCCCATTTGTAGTGTTGGAGCACCTCCACTGTCTTTAGTGAGTGTAGCACTTTTTTTTTATCATCCTTTCAACACGGTTCTGGCTGGATTTTCCCTCCAAGCCAAAGTTGTTACATCAAGTTCCTCTCAAAGTTTATATAAGGGAGTGAAGGGAGGAACTAGAGGTCCCTGTCCCTACCATCTGCTGCATGGTGCCATAGCAGAGCCCTCACCCTCAGGATGGGGATCGAGAAGATGTTTAGGGAATCAGGCTAGGGAAGCTGGATATATGTTAGCTTACCTTAGGGGTGAGAGTGAGAAATCAGGCTATTTACCAGGGTAGCTCAAAACCCCAGCAGGAGGATAGTGGCCTAGGGTGCCCATGTTCCTCTGGATGAGGGTGCACAGCATAGGAGATGCTGCAGGACAGGCTTAGGGATCAGGGGAGAGCCCAAATAGAGAGGGAAGGCCTCTGAGGCTCCCTCCCAAGTGAGTGGGTAGTCCTGAATTCCCTAGAAGCCATGCTACATGCTGTTGGTGGTGTTTGTGGATCGGAGGGTAAATATGATGGTGCAGTGCTCTCTGTGTATTGCTATATATTATATGGTAATATATATGTGTAGGTGATAATATGTGGCTATATTCACTGCTGTGCTCAATGCCTGTAACAATATATATTATATGGTAATATATATGGGTAATTGTATATGTCTGCATTTACCACTGTTCGAATATGATTGCATATACCTGCATTCATGTTTGATGTTCATATATGGGGAACTATGAATATGTAAGTAATTGTTGATGTTGAACTACAACTGTTGCTATGTTTAATAAATATGTTATACTGTTTTACATAAGAACTTCTGGCATCCTGTGTTGTGATTTTCTTTAAGTATACAACTCCAGTTTGTAAGCGGGGCCTATCCCTTGGGGTAGGGGTTAGCCCGGGTAATGGGAGATGTGGCTGTGAGTAGGGTGTTGGTGTATACCACCACTACAGCACTACACCTGCAAAAAAGGGAGTTATAATGGGAGCTTAATTAAACCTTAAATTAGCACTATAAGATTGTAATCTGTGAACTTCCCAAAATGTGTGATAATCTGCAAGAATCAAACTTGGAGAGAATACTTTTGCTGGAGAAGATACACTGGAAAAGAAGAACATTTTATTATATACAGTATAAATAATATATATGTAATTATTATAGGGGTAAAGCTCTAAAACTCATTAACAGTATATGGCTGTACTCACATCAGGAATAAATGTAAATTAATACCTTTACACAAATATTTAGTCTTTAATGAATAAGCCTTCACGTGTCCTATTGTAGAATCTGTTAGTAAGAGCAGAACCAGGAAAGAAAATGCTGAGAGAGAAGGGGAAAACCCTTAAACAACCTGCCCACTGACACATATTATATAACTTAACACAATAAGATAAGAAACTGAAGGAGATAACTTGTGTTATGACCAAGAGGCTGTATCCTCTGTCCCACAGTAAGACTGGTGAAGGCTATTCTCAAGGTGTTGGTTGTAAGAAAATACAGACTTCATCCTTAACTTGATGTAAGACAATTCACAAGTCTTGGCCTTCAAGGTAATCTTCTATCAGGGTACCAGGGCAGACAGCATGCAATAAGACAAATAAAGCTTGTGAAAATAGGCTGTAGGAAAGCAGTAGTGACAACCAGAAAGACATTTGAACCAAATGGACTAGCCAAGATCAATGCTCATGACACCAAGTATTAAATATTAAACAGAGTTAGGAACAAGGTCAAATCAGAACTAGGAATGAAGAGATGATTAAATTAAAAGTCAGAAGCAATGACTTAGAAAAATTGAACTTTTACAACATCTGTAGGATGAATAAAGCCTTAACTAGCTTGACTGTGAAGTTAGCAGAAAGAGATGCAGGAAGGAGCTAGAATACAAGAGATCTGCTAGTTGCCATAGCAAAGTATTGGTGATGCATGTGTTTGGGTGATGATGGGGCTGAGTTGGAACTAAAATTTATTAAACACAGAAAGAACGCTCATAGTTTATCGAGCAAGATCTCGCATTATTCTTGAGAAATTTTTTTGAGTTTTTGAGATCGAGTTTTTAGAGCTCAATTTTTCAATGGAAAGGTAGCCATTAGTAGTGTGGCTACTTTACCATCAAAAAATTCAAAAAATCGAGATTGAAAATCTTGATCTTAAAAACACGAAAAAAATCCCGTGAGAACAATGCGCGATATCACTTGATAAACTCGGAAAGACTGAGAGCGGTCTTTACAAGTTTAATAAATTTCACCCTTACCCCTAAGTATTGTGTCCTAGATAAGATGAGAGTCAACCTTCTGTGAAATTTAAATAGAACTGATTCATATTTACTTGATCTGATATCTTATCTTCCTGGATGGGCCCATATTGTCTAAGATGCTCCTAATCCTAATGAAAGGCACTATCTTCCTGCTCGATACACTGTAGTCCATGGGGTCTTGATCCACTATCACTGTACCACTGCCATTTTTCACTAAAAATAAAAAAATAATGCATGGCATGTTTCTTCTTCTCTGAACTGAAATTACCTATTTATAATGAAAAAAATATATCTCCAGTGTATTCACAGAGGAAAATAAAATGTCAGGTGGTATGCAGAGAGACTTCATTAGATGTTGCTTTTTAAAACCAAGATGAAGTATAGCGCAATGTTAAATAAGTGGTTATTAATGGTACATTGGGTCACCATTGGGCCCTATTCTTTTCAATGGGCGAAATTTATTAAAGGCGAATTTTGAAATTTCGATCGAATTTTGAAAAATGTTGATCGAATTTTGAAAAATTTCAATCGAAATTTCAATTGAAATTATAAAATTTTGATCGAAATGTTTCAAAATTCAATCGAAAATTTTGAAATTTCGATTGAATTTTTTCTAAATTCAATTGAAATTTCAAAATTCGCCTTTAATAAATTTCACCCATTTCTATTAATTATATTGTCGAGGGAGTAAAATTTCAATATTTGCAGATGACACCAAATTGTGTAAAATAATTAACACAAAAAGACAGTATTCAATTACAAAAGAAGTTTAACACTGAGAAATATAAGGATATACATATATTAAGGGAAATACATGTTATGATTATGTACTATACTACCAAGTATGAATACTGTTCAAAACAGACATGGAAAAGGTTTTAGGAATTTAGGTTGAGAATAAAATTAACTGTAACAACCAGTGTCAGGCAGTGGCTGACAAGGAAAATAGGATTATGGAATGTATCAAAAGGGGGAACAGATTCAAATGACAAGAACATACAGTATTTCTACCATTTTACAAATCACTCGTCAGATCACACATAGAATATTGTGTGCAGTTTTGGACATCAGTGAAAAATAAAGATGTTGTTGAGCTTAAGCGGGTTCAAAGGCAGGCTACTTCAGTAATAAAAGGAATGGGCAAACTAGAGAATCAAGAAGTATTATCAGAAAGATATTTTAATTATTTCATTTGGAAAAAGACTGAAGGACAACCTAATAATGATGTAATATATCAAGAGTCAATATAGAGATCTCTCTTAATATATACTCATACCAAGGACTGTAAGTATAACAAGGCATAATGTACATCTAGAAAAATGGATTAAGCAGGCTCTATCCAGAAATATGATAAATGTGAAAGTACTCACATCCAGTAAAATCTCTCCGTGTGCTCCTCAGGATGAAGACGTCTCAAGCGTCATGTAAAGTAATAACTAGAAAAGGATATCTCAGGCACATCCAAAGTGATAAAATAAATATTTCATTGTTTATCCATTAAAACATGAGGCCATAATTCTTACGCGTTTCGTGCATCCTGTACATCTAGAGTAAAAAAGTTTCTGCATCAACATAGAAGGGGATTCTTTACTATAAGAGCAGTGAGGCTATGGAACTCTCTGCCTGATGAAGTTTTCATAGTTGATTCATTTGGATTCAAAAAGAAAACAGAACTCCTGTATATGTAAGTGCACACTGCATAAAATTAGTGTTTATTAATTAGTAATCCAAAATAAGGAAGAAAAAAGTGAAGACTATGACTGAGCAAGAAAATGGTAAAAACAATTAAAAATACAAAAACACACAGATGACATGGCAGGTAATGAAAATGAAGCAGAAATATGAGTGAGCCATGTGGATTCAGACAACAAATTGCAAAAACCTGTATAGTAGTGAAGTCTGGAGTAAAGAATCCC
>WMED01015830.1:0-13514 GCA_019650415.1 Pipa parva
CATGTGAAAATATGATATTTGTGTCATTCTCAAAACTTTTGGCCATGACTGTACATAGATCACGTAATAGTCTTCAGATGTTAATTTTAGAACCTTAGACTGGTATAGTGAAATACAATGATACAGTTTTATCCACCAAAATATATCCAAAATATTTTGTAGTTAAATTCCATGGCTGCTGAACAAACTACACATATGAATTATATGATTACAATTTCCTAATTTGTTTTTTTTAGGAGCCTTAAAATGATCTAATTTATATTTGTAAATAAATTTGTAAGTCTTTTAATTTGCACTTTAAACAGAGATCATTATGCATTATTTTTGGAACATTTAGCTTGATTAAGATAATTCTCTAATTAAAACCCCAGTGAACACAGCCATGCTAAATCATTCTCAATGGGAGCTCATTTTCTAGATTACCAGGCAGAATATATTGAAAAGCAAACTAACATCACGTTATTTTACATTTTGTACTGTTTTATATTAATTGTATTCAGTTAGCCATTTTAAAGGAACAGTAAAATCACCATGGCCTATGCAAAAATTTATGGTAAATTAAGGATTCATCTGATATATATTATTTACTTATTTTTTTTAGAAATATTAAGGAGGTTATTCACTAAAGTCTGAGTTGTTGCGTATAGGTGTGAATTTGCAAGATAAAGACAGTCGCAGTAGGCTGCTTCTATCGCAGTTGCATCTTTATAATGAGAATACTGTCGCAGTCACAACTTTATTATTGGAAAATTGTCGCAATATTAACATCGTGACTTTACAATGGGGAAATTGTCACGGATTTGCTATGGGAATCCGTTGTTTGTGGATTCAACATTCGACTACACACCTTAGTGAATGACCCCTAAATGTTTACTAGCTCTCTTACCTAATAATTATATGAGAAACAAGGATACATGATGCCTTGCTCTAGAACAGACCAGTACTATACTGTACTGAGCAGACCACACCAGAGTGTGGAGGAACCTCTGGTACTTATTTTGCTGACTTGTGACATCAGACCTGAACCATGAACATTGGATGGTAAGCCTGTTCTAAGTACTACAAAGTGAGCTAAGTAACTTGTCCCTTTGTTCTCATAGTGATTTGTTCACTAAACTGAATCAGATAATAGGTTATTGTTTAATCAGTTAGTAGAATAGTTTTATCCGATAAGAGATTATGTTAATCCAATTATGGCATTTCCCTGGCATATTTTCAGGACTTGCTTTATGTATAAATAAATAGCAATTAATCGTTACTTTTCTTTCATGTGTGATCGCTATTGTTCAATTCCTACTGCTACTTATCCTGTCACATTGTTTGCATTGCGCTCCATACGCTTGAAAAAACACGACATGAAGCATTCCAATGCATGTTCATCTCATGACACACAAGTGTGTGTGACATTGTACACGCAGCAGTCATTGTTCTCAGTGGTTTTTAACTACAGTGTATTTTTGGCATTTTTTCCCTATGCGATTTTTTTTAAAAACATCACGTAGTTATACACCAGTGTGACCCTGGCCTAAAACACCTTTCTCACAGTAGTGGGGATCATTTATAATTGGGGGCTCTTGATCAGTGTTAGTCCACAGTTCTCATTTTATAACACAATGATACAAAGAGCATATAAAAAATATAAATCTGAAGGGTTACTTTAAATACTTTTGTTTTAAGAATAGAGGATAATTAGTAGAAAATGAAATCCTGCTAACAAATATATACAATGAAAGCTAGGTTGCTAAAGACAGAAAGGCAAGTCTCCAACAAAATCCAGAAGAGATGGCATTATCCCTTTAAAAAGTAAAGTAGCCAATAGTTCAGTATGTCCAACAAGGGTTACACTTTGTGTGTCTGCAAAGCTGGTCTAGGATACAGTGATTAGGATTTGTCTGTAAAGTGCAAGAACTTGGATACATCTCATTTACAGTACCTGCAGCGAGTTACTGTATTACTAAATAATTTGCCACATATTTAAACCGCATTGAAAACCATCTGGTAATCCTTGTCATCACCTGGCAACTTTCGAGAAGATGTGCATGGAAATACATATTTACCGCACATAGGAAAACATTCCTGTCTTAACTGGATTCCATCTGAAAACAGATATCGATACTACATATGTGAGTGTAGTTTTACCTTTTAATATATGGTGTATGGACATACTGCACTATTGGTTCATTTGTTTTTTAAAGAGCGCCATCTCTTCTGGATTTCTACTTTGGTGGGTTAAAGAAGATTGGCTACATACCCCCCTCTCTTTCTTTAGACAATGCATTTTTTGAGATGCTGGGCCTCTTCATTTCCTCTTCTTAAACTAGAAAGGCAAGTCTCCCTGAAAAAATCTTAAATAGATAAATGACAAAAAGTTAGACTTGAAGTGTGTACATCTCTCCCAAAATGGAAACTTTAACTGATTGCTTTTGTATGCTATTTTTGGCTTCCAGTATAGACTTCATGTTCCTGGCATGATGTTAGAAGATTACCTCAGTGGAACGGGGAAGCAGAGACAGGATCTCACTTAGATAGTTACCCCATCTAGATGTAAAACCATGGGAATTGCTGCATACTTACTTTCAAAGGGCTTCTGATACTTCTGGTATATACTAATCCCATAAGGCCAATTATCTATCTTTTAGCTGATCTCACCCAACATAGGCTAAATAGGACCACTCCTTACACAAGTTCTAGATGCACTGATATTTTCCATTTTGTTTTTGGAAGGTTTATATGCCCTGAAACATACTTTATCATCTAATACTAAGCACTTAATATGCCACTGTCTTGTATTATATGCTAATGTGATAAGAGATAATGTTCTCTCACAATGTTGACCATTCTCACCTACTTATCACATTACCGATCCTGTATTAAAGTGTAACATACACCAACATGAATAGAAGTCATTGGAGGGGATCCTGATGTAATCATTAATGCATGTTCAGTTTCAAAAGCAAGTTTCTAAAAACAAAACAGCTTTCATTTTCCTGATCCTCCCAACCCATCCAGGTACTCTTCTAGTTGGTAAAATTGGCATGGACTTAGTCTTCCAATCAATCCATCCAGGATCCAGTCATCTGACCAATCACAATGATATGAATGGAGGAGGAATCCATTTACAACTGTATGTCTAGACACAGACTTGATCAACTCATTTCCTCTATAACAATATCTTAAACAGTGTCTTTGGCTGCCCTATAGCATTGAACCAACCAGTTAAGTCAGCACTCTTTTTGTGGAGCCTTCTTGCACCTCATCTAATATACTGTAGTCCACTTGCCTGATTCTAATTTCAGCAATCTCTAAATTTACACTAAACTCTCATGCACTCTCATTCTCACCTTTACCTTGTAAAGGGGCTTCCTCAGTGTTTCATAGGTTCCACCCAAATATTCCCAGGATTACTTGGTGCTCTATGTTGTTATGTGTCCAATAAGAGTAGAAATTGAAGAAAACTTAGTAATATGACTGAACTTTACTCAGCCGTACCCATGATTTTGAAGCAATGATAAAAACTACTTTTGATGGTGGTGCACCTTTAAGCAAAATGTTTAATCTGAACAAAAGAGGAAAAAAAGTATTTGTGAAAATCTGATAACGTTTTGCCGGATTGATGACAGATGAGCTCAATACATCTTTCCCAGCTTGATTCAAAGCTTTGCTATCCATCTTGGTTTTAATGCATGTCATAAATAGATTCTAATGTAAAATTAATAATTACTGGTCAATTGACATTGACAGGACCCATTCTCTGGAATGAGATGTTTCTGTTAATATTTTTCATGGAACAAGACACATTTATTTGAAAAGGCTAATGTGGCTTCATTCATTTTCTTCTGGTCTGTAATTTCTCTACCTTCCCCCATTTCATTCTTTTCCAACCATTTACAGCTGATGCATAAAAATTTCATTAACCACTTAAACTATTATCGTGCTAAGCTATACAACAATTGCTATTAATGACCTTATTTCAGTTGCTTTCACTGCATTTAAATAGATATTATCTCCTCAAGGCAAGAGCAATATAAACGCCTAATTTGTCTCCTTGTGTGTTTTTCCGCCTCCTTGATGTTACTGTATGTTTTTGGTTTAGATTCTCCCCATCCACAGCTCTATATAACAAATTTGAAATTTGCATTATAGCTAACACTAGAACCAAAATGGCTTCCATCCGGTGTCAACTATACCACTGCACCATTGACTGCCATTATATATTGTCATTGTTGTAGATGCATTGTAACTTGTGTATCTTTCTAAAAAAAATAGTTAACTATAATATGCAAGGCACTTCTACATCATTTTTAATAATCCCCTAAATGTATTCAGTTTGCATGGGCTTCAGTGGATTCAAAAGGAAGTCAACCTGCAGCATCTACAGGAGGGATGGTACTTTTCGGATTCTCAGAACAGACTTTACTAGATGTGATGTGTTGACACTAACCTGGACTTGGGTAACAATCCTCTATTACTCCTTAGTGAGGCATTAGCCTGATGTACTATATCTGACTATAAGATAATCAGTGAATGAAGGGACCTGAAGAAAATTTTTTGCTTAGTGGAATCCCAATCTCTTCTTTTCTCATGGCCCCAATCTCTTGTTTCCTGGTGGCTGAGTTCTGGACTTTTTTTAAGTTTGTTTTCCTTCCTTGGGTTTGCATCAGTCTTTTATCAGTTAAGTAAACAACCCCTCCCCCACCCCCCACCCCATGTAGTCCTATTGTTTCCTATGTAACTTTACATAGTACATATTCATGAAGTGTCTCAGAAAACCCAATATGAGTGTTGTTAAAGACAATTCATTCCCACTGCATAAGATACCTTCTAAAGTCTGATCTTTTTTTTTTGGGGGGGGGGGTTAATTTCTAAAGTACAAATTGTTGCGTAAAGGTTTGAATTAGCCAGCTAAAGACAGTCACAATAGACTGCTACTATTGCAGTCACAGGTTTATAACAAGAAAACAAGAATATTGTCGCAGCCGCAACTTTACAATGGGAGAATTGTCGCAGTCATGGATTTGCTATGGTAATCCATTGTTTGTGGATTCGACAGTCGAATTCTCACTTTACTGAATAACCCCCTTGGTCTCTTTCTCATAGTTTTGTGTGAACCGCTGGATTCTACAACTAGGAAAGCAGCCCTAACATATGCATGACCAAAAGGAAGACTGCAAACAGAAATTAAACTTGTTTCATATTTTTGTAGCAGTGGAGAAAGTTGCCGTTTAGCTGGAGGTAAAAAAAAAACAGTAGTCATGTCACAACTATACCGCTTGCGTGATGTCATAATTAACCAGTGTCATACAGTGTCAGGCATGAGAGTGCTTTTGATAGGCTGCTAAAACCATGTTCATGGAACTTTGAGTAGATTACTTCAATATTTATAGAACTTGCCATCCAAGAGCTCATTCTAAGAAACCCATTTCACATTTCATGAAACTATAATAACTTTTTATTTAAGTCATTTGTTTAGATTTTATTTTCCACTCTTGATTTTCTTTCAGTTGACTGTTGATACGTTTTTTTACTTAGGAAAAAAGGATGAGAATTTCAGGTTAATTAAAATGATGAATAGGCAATAAGAACACTAATCAAATAACAACAAAATCAAATTAAGCAGTTTGTATATATACCAATTTAGTCGTGTACTGATTAGATCTCAATGAAGCTACAAATATACATTTGGTTTATCCCTGTGCATTGGTGCTGTAAGGAGAATGATCATACAGTAGCAGAGATAATGAACCTGATCAGGATTGTATATCTTCTTGTTGACAGTTGCAGATTGTTTTCTAATTTCCACTTAACTAGCCTAATACAGACTAAGTCTAACATGCACTCCCATTATGCCCTATAACAACTGGATAACTTAGAAAAGTGATTTATTAGCATTACATAACATAAATTATTTTAGGAGGCAAGTTTGTGTAATTCCACCAGCAATAATAACTCATTACCATTAAAGCTGTTTGATTAATATTCCCTAAAGTGTTTTATGTGTGAAAATAACTGAAATTGCCATTCATTAAACAAACTGTCTATGCAAATGTATGTATGTATGTATGAATCATTTTATTTGTAAAGCGCCACAAATTTACGCAGAGCTGTACAATTCAGCAATACAAGTATAATACAGACACGGGAAAAGTGCATTAAACAATACAAGTAAAATATCACAACTCACAAGGATACTTCACTTTAAGTGCTAGGTTGTGATTGACACAAGAGGTTGGAGGTCCCTGCCCCGTAGAGCTTACAATCTAAGTGGTAATCTAAATGTTATTTAACTTTGTCATTACCTGACTGTTCATTCTTCCTCCAGAGTTTATTGCCTTTAAGGCCAGGTTCACAAAGGCGTAAATACGCTGGCACATACACAGTGCTTGAAAAAAACGCATGCCACAAATCCCTATGCTACTTACCTGCTTAGGCCACACTAGTGCTGAACATGACCACGCACATGTGTGAACGCGTATTTGACAAACATATGGATGCAACGCAAAGAAAGCAGCCAGATTGGAGGAGCCGCAAATGCTGAGGGAGTGTTCACACTGTATCAGGTAAGTACAATAGAAACGCGTGTCCTGAAGATACGCAGACCTGAATTTTCCAGTGTATTTTTGGTACACGCTTTTTTAAAAGTATAGTGCATAAATGTGTTTGTGTGAACCCAGTCTTGGTCTGTGGCAAATCCTGACAAATGGTGGAGCTAGATCCAGTGTGTTCTTCTCACAAAAAGGCTGAATAGTTTCCTTCTGTATTCCATGACATGAAGTCAGACGTATGACTTTAGTGCAGTGGTTCTTAACTGGGGTTTTATCAAATCCTAGGGGTTCGGTGAGTCGGTCTCAGGGGTTCGGCGGAGCCTCTGCCACAGAGGTCAAGACACAGAGGTCAAGTGATTTATCACTAAAGAAGGGTTCGGTGAATGTGCATATGAAACTGGTGGGTTTGGTACCTCAAACAAGGTTAAGAACCACTGCTTTAGTGTCTTTGAAAGTGAGTGTACCTCCTACTGCTTTTAAACAGCACAGCATTTTATAAATCTATCTAATCTATCTATCTATGATAACATTTGTTAAAGTGCTGTATTTGAATAACTGCATTGTAAACTCAGATGTTTTTTTTTGTTTTTTTTGAGTGTTACTGATTCTGGAAGTAGCAGAAGAGTTGGCAACTGTAAATTTACTTACAGTCTGCATGACTTAGGCCCAATGTCAGACTGAGGCCCACCAGAGAAGCTGGCTGTAAGGGCCCACAGCCTACTAGCAAAAGTTGTCATGTAAACAGCACTATCATAATAAAGTATAATAAAATTACCAGTTTTGTAGGTAGCTAAGGACCTACAAACGTTCAAAAAGGTGCTTTTTGCCACCAGGCCTGGGCCTCCAGCACTGGGACCCACCAAAAAATTCTTTGGTGCTCTGGTGAGCCAGTCCAACCCAGCTTAGGCCAGACCTTCAGATGCAAGTCAGAAAAATAAGAGTGTCCTGCAGTTGTTTTTGGACTGGGTTGAACAAATCCATTAAAATAATTTACTGTGACATTTCTCTCTTTGAGGGGGTTATTCAGGAAGCTCCGAAGTGAGGCGCGTAGTGTTCGCCTCACTTCGGAACAACTGACATGCGCATGCTGATGTCCTGAATGCGGACATCAGCACACGCATTAAAGGATTCCCCTCCCGGCGAGAGCATAAGAGTCTCCTCGCCGGGAGGGGAATCCCTTTAATGCGCGTGCTGATGTCCGGGTGCAGGATATCAGCATGCGCATTTCAGTTGTTCTGAAGTGAGGCGAACACTACGTGCCTCACTTCGGAGCTTCCTGAATAACCCCCTGAAACGTTTTTTTCCTCCAGTTCCACCGTCTCTGTTTCGCCTTTCTTTCTCACGTTTCTTATCTTTCTATACGCCATGTATTTCTCCTTTCTGCTGTCGATCAGAGCTTATTCCTCTTATTCTCAGGTATATATAGGATCAATACCTCAGTGTTTCAGTAAAGAGAGCCATTAAAATAAATTACTGTCTAAATTATCGTTTTGCAATTCCCCTTTCCAATCCTCCTTCTTTATTTACGAACAGAATAAAAAAATCAATAAAAAAGCCATCAATCGGCGTCAGATAAATAATGTAGGAAACATACAAGACGATTTGTCAGTTGGTGTCCTGCTTTCATAAATTAAATATGAAATAACACAGGCTCTAAGCCAAAAAAAAAAAAAAAAAAAAACGACAGATTTTTAATAGCAACCTGCGATGCTCTGAGAAGGAATGCAATAAAAAATGAATTATGTTTTTATTATGTGTTTCATTATGTCAGAATTGAACAAGATTAGTTAAAAATACAATATTTCTCAAATCTTTCTGAAAAATGTTTTGCTTTCTGGAGGTACAGACAAAAGAAATGATTGAAGATTAGCAGCACTGTACCTTGATATGTGCACCTTATCAGATTTATCTGGATATTTTACACAATGTGGGAGACTTTAAAGAGAAGTAGCTCTGCCTAAAGACTCTGGCGTGAAATTTATTAAAAGCGATAGCATCGATATCGCGATATCAAACGGGTTTTTACCGATATCGAGATATCGATATTGCCGATATCGCCGATATCGATATCGGCGATATTGCCATATCGGTAAAAACCGTTCTATATTGCGATATCGATGATTTTAATGATTTTAATAAATTTCACTCTGGGTCTTATTGACTAAAGGGTGAATAGTAAAACTCTGAATTCATATTTATTTGCCACTTTTCCATGTTCACTTACTGGTCAAAGTCTACGAGGTGGCAAACACAGAACTAATATGAGCGACTATGATAATAGCATCACTTTGCATGCACGTGCTCAGGTACTTCTACTATTGAGTAAGCAGCAAAATGTGTCAAAAGGAGTGAATGTAACTAGGTGAACTGCTTCCACTTTTACTTCGACACATCAGAGTAGCAAATTGGGGGGCTGATGGCAGGGCTCTGCATTTTAACTCTATACAACTAACTATGCCAAACAACGCATCCAACTGCGATCGGCACTTTCCGCTTGTTCAATAAGTCTATTCGTTGCGTAATCAATGTTGAGAAGTGAATTTGCAACTATTTTTGATATGTAAAAATGCAATCAGTCCTACTGTATTATATTACTAGCTATTTAACTTCATTCAGGTTTATAGAAATATATGCAGTCATACAGGTATGTTGCTCGGCTCCAATAAGACCAAGGACAAAGGCTCAAAGTCAAGGCTGCACATTCAAAATAGGATCAGCCTGTACTAGTAATACTATCCAACATTAACTTATCCACTACCCAACAGAGGCATTTGTCAAAGGCTCTATGGGTAATTCATCAAAGTCCAAACATTTGCATACAGGTCCAAGTTATCCCCCATTCACCACTTCTCTAACTCCATTCATCAGAGATCATTGTTTTCTGGTATGTGGCAAGTACATGACCAATTTGACAGTTTACGACAAACATAGAGTTACAAAGCCTCACTTTAACTATGATTGTGTCAGCAAATCAGGTATTTATCAAGCATCTAAATGCAAATTCACCAAGACATACTGTGTCAAATTCCCCAATTTGACTTTGCCAGATCAAAGTGGCAGAATAGGGGGGGCAATGGTAGGGTTGGTGTTTGACATAAGGCAAATGTACACTCAAAATACTACCAAGAAAATATAGCGACCAAGTGGTAACATGAACTAGGAATACTGTCGCATAGAAAGGGATGTAAAATCACTTCTAATGTAAGATTATAATACAGCAATAGCTACTGTTTGACTGATTACACGTCTTCAGTACTGTTCACTTCTCTGCACATGCCTTCATTTTGAAAACAATATAAGCTTCCTTAAATATTGTCATGGTAACTGACTTATCTATCCAATCTTAAAAATGTCTCTTGTAAAAAAAGATAAGAGGATTCACTAAATCACAATCAACTGTGCTCAGTTTGCTAAAAGTTTAAATAATTGTTTCCTTAGCAAATCTGAAACAGGAAATTTAACCCTTGATTTCAGCATGCTGACCTCACTCTGAGTTAAAAGCAGGCTTAAATGCTTGCCCCTGGGATATCTAAATAATAATAACATCAATAAAACATAGAAGCAAATATGATATTCCCTATGGGCGCCATTTATAATCCATCTTCATGTCCTATCCTGGAAAATTTACTGAATCAAACAGATTTTGGAATAATATCCTTGGCGCCTCTGTGATCAGATATAATCCATAAACTGTAATTTTCTCTAAACAGGATGGTATCACAGGTATCCTATATGAATGACATATTTTAATACGCATTTGCCAAACCCATTGCTTCTGTCCTGTGCCAATAAAACAGAGCACTTTCAAACACAACAGGATTAATCCTGCAGGTATATACTCTTTTACTAACTCTTTGCACAATGTTTTCATAGACACAACAGCTTGGAAGGTGAGGCAATTTCCAAAACATCCCAAAGTGGAGGATTAGTCAGTCAAAACTAGGGTAATAGTTTCAATCTCATGTTCTTTTTCAGGTTTGCAATAATGCCATACTGTGTCTTCCCTTATGGCAATACCACGACAGATAACAGAAACATTACATTTGGCTGTTTGACTAAATGACTGGTTTATGTCTTCTATAGGGCAAGGTTCAAGTAGCTGTATTGATTCTGGAGAAATGGAGAACGATTGCACTTTATAATATCTTTTAATAGACCATCAAGGGAACCCTTTATAGATGTATCCGTGCAGAGTAAGATTGCAAATGTACTTTAGGTTTTTCAGGTGAAAAGGAGGCGATAAAAGCCATTATTGCATCTATTGAGAGGTCGTCTTGCTATCCATTAATATAAATCTCTTCGTTACATGGTTACATACATAGTTACATAGTAGCAGAGTTCAAAAAGATAAATCTATATAGTTCAGTGGAATATAGACTGAGATCAATATTCTTTCTCTCCCCCCCAATAAATTAGACAAGTTTTACATTTTTTTTATTATCTTAAGGATAACTTAACTTTTGAAAGTATTTGCATTCCTAAAAAGTCTATTCGCTTTTTCCCTTTCTTCATTTAAATGTAATGACATTAGTGAACAGTATTATTATCCCATTTAGTCCTTTTAAACTACATAGCTTTGATCAGACTGCTCACACAGTTCCGGTGGGATGTCTTTCTTTACTTTCAGCCAAGGGAAGAAGTTCATCTTCTTACTGTATAGGTAAATAGAGTATAGTACTTACACTAGTTACAGTATTTCTCTATATGGCTACTTGTTTTACTCAATGACTGTCTGTAGAAGGACCTTAATTCTTCCTCCTCCCTGTACACAATGAGATCACCACAATTCCAATCCACTAACCGGCCTTATCACTTTAGGGGCACAAAGGAAAAATCACTTGGTTATTTATGCTCCTACCCTCTGTTTCACACAGAATATTACAAAGATGCCAAGGTGGGGGGACTAGATTTTGAGACTCAAATATTTAATACTTAGAAAACACTCTCTGGCCTCCAAGAACACAGAGAAATCTCCTGGTGGGTCCAGCTCACAGTTGTTCCTCCAGAAGTTTCAAACTTCAGCAGCGTAGACTATTTTTTAAAAGAACAGTTACACCAAAAAAGAAAATGGACCAGTACCAACAGAAAAACAAAAGACCCATTTGCATCAGCATTGCAGTTATTCTTACATAAAACTGTTAAAAATGTTATCTTTGAAATGAAATTCCTAACCAGAAGGAAATCTTTTTATTATTGGGCCCCTGATCTCTTTCCCCCGTTGGGCCTCAGCTAAATCTGAAATTGCTCTCAAACCTCCAGTGCGATGTTCTAATCTACAGGCCCAATAAGTAAATTCAAGAAACCCAACTTGGATAAGCTGAAATAAAGATTTTTTTTTTAATCTGTAGGATAGTTAAGCAGTGTTAGATGGCTACTACTTTTACATTATTTGCATGTTTTGCTAGGTCAGAAACCACCACTCCAATTAGCATCCCTATCAAGCATAACCAAGCCTGATATCAAAGAGGTTTGACTCAGCCTTTGAAGATTTCTTAGATGAATGGAAGATGAATGAATGGATGAAGTTTAAAACATAGATGAGAGAATTTCCTAGATATAGAGTCACTGAAATAAGCCGCCTTCCTAATGATAAAGTATTTTAGAGGAAAAGGTTTCCCCAGAAGAAATAAAAGACACAATAGTTACCTTTACCTATGTTAAATCCCCAGATGGGAATGTTCCACCTATGACATTCTCTTCTATCACAAGGCAAGAGCAGGTTTTCAGCTTGACCACTGTCAAATACATAACAGATGGCAGGATTCTGTTGGATAGACTACTGCATGATTTTTACTATAAAAAACCTTTGCTTCTTGTTTGTTTGTTAACACTTTAAAGGACTCCTGTGTTTCCCATGTCTTTTAAAAATTGTAGAAGACTATTAAAACACATAACTTGCAATTGCTACTGAGAGTATGCATGACAGGTGAAGGTTTGATGGACAGGTTTCTTTCACCCCTTATACCTTCATACCCTCCTTATAAATAACACACGCCACTCTCTTGTTGGAGTTGAAAGGCCACAGCATTATTTATTAATGGTTTAACATAACATATTTCAACATAATTTAAATGCCTTTATAGATGGTCTCCTGAGTTTTTAAGCCAAAGTTGCACAATCACACACCAACTGGCACACTAACCAGGGACCCCATGATCTATGTTAGCACATCTGTACTATTAGCTTAATTTCCGACCTATTATCCTTACTTTTATTACTGACCACCTTTTGGGTCCATCGCCATAAATGCGGTGAAATACTTCTGCCAAGTGCACTATTAAATGGGGAGGTAGCGTGGGAGGCCGCTTCCTTTCCTCTCCTGCTCCTATTGTGCCCACCCGTTCGCTACCCTCTTCCTGTCCAAAACCTCCCTGTCATATCCGCCCTCCCCCTATTGGCCGGGCTCCCTTTACTACCATAAGACTGAAAATGTTTGGCAAAGTGTCACCTGACGCACAGAATATTGAATCTACAGTAGCTCATGTAACTTCCCTGGGACAATGGACAATTTTGAAAACATAAAAATTACTTCATTTCACTCAATACTACTTTATTGACTGTATTTCCCACAGTCCTCAGTGGCCACCTTACAGATGCAGCCATGCATAAATATAAACAAAGCAGACTAGCGTAATATCAGGATGCTGGGAACTGTAGATAATAACACAATGTTGGTGCAAGAAATTCTTTTTCAATAACAACTAAAACAGTTTATTAAGAAAACCAGCACATACTTACATAAACACATGCAAAATTCTGTTAAATAGAGATAAAATATCATTATCAACATTTACAAAACCTGGTCCATTCAAATTTCTCAACCAAGTGTGCTCACCTGCTTTAGGATTCCTGAAACTCATTATTCTATAATAATAGATCATGATAATAATAATAACCGCTTAACCACACTTGGGGGGTTATTCAGCAAGCTCCGAAGTGAGGTGCGTAGTGTTCGCCTCACTTCAGAACAAC
>WMED01015831.1:0-13514 GCA_019650415.1 Pipa parva
TAATTCCACACCAAACATAAAAAAGGGGGTGGACAAAAGTATTGGCACCCTTAGAAAAATTATGTGATGCTCTAATTTGTGTAATTAACAGCACCTGTTACTTACCTGTGGCACATAACAGGTGGTGGCAATAGCTAAATCACACTTGCAGCCAGTTGAAATGGATTTAAGTTGACTCAGCCTCTGTCCTGTGTCCTTGTGTGTACCACATTGAGCATGGAGAGAAGAAAGAAGACCAAAGAACTGTCTGAGGACTTGAGAAGCAAAATTGTGAGGAAGCATAAGCAATCTCAAGGCTACAAGTCCATCTCCAAAGACCTGAATGTTCCTGTGTCTACCGTGCGCAGTATCATCAAGAAGTTTAAAGCCCATGGCACTGTGGCTAACCTCCCTAGATGTGGACGGAAAAGAAAAATTGATGAGAGATTTCAATGAAAGATCTTGCAGATGGTGGCTAAAGAACCTCGACTAACATCCAAACAAGTTCTAGCTGCCCTGCAGTCCGAGGGTACAACAGTGTCAACCCGTACTATCCATCGGCATCTGAATGAAAAGGGACTCTATGGTAGGATACCCAGGAAGACCCCACTTCTAACCCAGAGACATAAAAAAGCCAGGCTGGAGTTCGCCAAAACTTACTTGAGAAAGCCAAAAACTTTTTGGAAGAATGTTCTCTGGTCAGATGAGACAAAAGTAGAGCTTTTTGGGAAAATGCATCAACATAAACATCAAAGAAAAGAACACGGTCCCTACAGTCAAACATGGTGGAGTTTCCCTGATGCTTTGGGGTTGCTTTGCTGCCTCTGGCACTGGACTGCTTGACCGTGTGCATGGCATCTGAAGACTACCAACAAATTTTGCAGCATAATGTAGGGCCCAGTGTGAGAAAGCTGGGTCTCCCTGAGAGGTCATGGGTCTTTCAGCAGAACAATGACCCAAAACACACTTCAAAAAGCACTAGAAAATGGTTTGAGAGAAAGCAATTTAGATATTAAAATTTTGCCTCCTCAAATCCGATTCTAGAACCTGGATTGTGTTTTGTAAGACCTGAATTTTAGGAGCCTCAAATATTAAGTATTTAGCTCATCAATTGCATTTAGCCAATTCTTCTGGCTGATGGAGCCCCCTTTAGCATCCCCCTTATTTCACCCTCTTATAATATCTAACGTGTGATATATTAATAATGACTCATAACTTAATGTTTTTATAGCATTTAAAATTAATGTCACAATAATAATGACATTTGAAATACACAATACTTATTTTAGCGGATACATTTATTGTGACAGTAGCCATAGCTTTAATGTTAGCAGTCAACTAGACAGGTACATGATACATTAGCCCTGCTGCACAAACACATTGCCATTTTTATACTGTATTTGATACCATGCTTGTTTTCTCATTTCACTTCTCCTTCAGTTCTTCAACACAGTATGATTATTATAGACCATTATAAGGGCATTTGAAAGACCTAAGCTAATTAATGGTATGGTACCAGCGGTTTTCGGTGGTGGTACAGACAAGTATGTGTAGGCTTCTGGAGCAAGCAGTTCCTTGCTGTTTTTTTAGTTAAAAAAAAGCATCCAGGTTCCAGGGCACAAGTTTAAGGCCTGGGCCACACCGGATATTTTGTAGCTGAGATAACTAGAATTAGACTCTTTATTGTCTATGGTGCAAAGTGATCTGTTTAGTTTATCCTATAAAAAACAATGGATACAGTTTTTCCAGCTCAGTTACAAAGTAGCCATTGTGTCCCTGGTTTAAGAGAAAATTTATATGTGCAAAAGACTGAAGGTGTTAATCTGGCAGGAAGGCATCCAAATCACTGGGTGTAAACTATCTCATTTTTAAACTCTTCCCCACCAATAGTTGAGTGGTTACTAAAGTTCATTCAGTTCATGTTTAGCATGAGGAGTTTTGTTTGAGGGGCATTTTCTTTAAGGCTTGCTGCTGAGTCTAGTAAAAGCCCTTTTATTAAGCACTGTAATATTCTCTGTTAGAAAACAACCTGATTATCTGGGGTCAGTTAAGTTATATTATTCATTGCGTACCAGCACAGTCTGTTTGTTGTATCTGGCATCTATTAACTTTCCTTAGAAAGGGATGCTTGTGCCTTGCTCTTTCAGGGGATAAGGTGACAGTCTGATTTCTATGGAAGCTTTATGCTGATGTTACTTTAGCTTCATCCGCCGATGTTATATAAGGGAGAATACAGAAGGCAAAGAAATCATAGGAAAAATACATGAAGTGACATAGGGATCTACTGCTGACCCCAATAGAGTTTTCAAGCCTCCTTGGTACCCAAAGTAAGAAAGATTCTAGGTGCTAGTTAGGTTAGCTCCTGTAGGGTACAGTAGGTACATGCTAGTGCAGTCATGGTAGTGGCTGCCTGCTCACCAGGAGTGAGAAAGTAAGAGGCTTTGCAGGTCTATCAGTGGACATCCCTTACCACAATTAGAATTTACTGTGAAGTGGAGTAACACTTTCAACACGCTGCCTGTAACTGTTATGTGTAACTGTTAGTAAACCTGCAAGAGAATCCTGCAGAATGTGTTGTTAATCTGTGTGTTGGTTCTCCTAATAAATTGTGCTCCTACCCATACTCTAAAATCACCCATGTAGAGTCAACACTATAAACTGTGCACAACCTTCGAGCAGTAAAAAGAGGTCCAGAATTAACATTTGAAAACTGCAAGAAGCAAAACAGAAGGTATTGAATTCTAAAAACTCTATTTGTTCATGTCTCCTATAAAAAGAATAATTAGAACAAAGATTAATGCTAAGCATCTGAAGACTTACTTATTCTAGTTATACTTGATTTAAACACAGCGAAATTTATTAAAAGTGTAATTTACCACACGTGCGTAATTTAGCGTGTGTTCGGATTTTTTTACCGTACATGCGGAATTTTGATCGATTTCTGATCGCACGTAAAAATTTTAATTTCGCCCTAAAGGGTGAATTTAGTGTTATTATTGGTAAAAATCTGTAATACTAAAAATAGATGTTAAATTGACATATTAATAATAATAATTATTTTTAATTTTTAATTTACAAAATGCCTTTGCTATATTTGTAAAACAGACAATTTTTAACTTTTCTTTAAAAAAAAAAAACAAGAAGTTTCTATATTCATCCTACTCATGCTTATAAACATTTAAGGGGAATTCACCATTCAGCGAAGTGAGCTCCGAATCCTTCGGCTCACTTCGCACTGACTGATATGCGCTCGCTGATGTCCTGCACGCGCATTAAAGGGATTTCAGTCTAAGTGAGAGAAAAAGAGTTGCCTCTTTTTTTTTTCTTACCTGTGGAAACTACCTTATTTGTCTTCTCTGTGGGACCTCAGCTTTGGTCAGTTTAATTAATTAGTTGTAATTTAACAAAGAATTAATGCAGAGCTAAAGTTACAGGTTGGCTGTCATGCTAGATTTCAGTCAACCTGTGCTTAGCTTTAATCTCACTTATCTTTAGGCTGCCAGAGTCCTTTGTTTCATATTGACATTACAGGGAGTATGGAGAGCAGAGGGTTTAGGACTGCCCTCTGACCCAAAACTGCTGTGTGAGTTCAGCACAGCTTACACATGCACAGTCAGGGACTGTGCAACAGACACAGGTGAGCTGGTCCTAAATGCTTGCAATGGCAGCACTGCAAACTTTCCTATCATTATGAAATGAAGAACTCAGATTAAGCCCCCCCTGTCTGCTGCTAAGGTTTGATTTAGATAAGCACAGAATGGCTGGCATTTAGCATGCCAGCCAGCCTGTGGCTTTAGCTATCCTTTAACCACAAGGGGTTCATTTTCAAAAGTCCAAATAGTTGAGTAGAGGTCTGAATTCACATCTGTTCACCACTTCTCCTTGTTCTCTTATCAACTAAACTCTGCAAAGTGACAAATACGCAACCAAATACGCTTCTATGATAGTCACAAACTTACGAAACTCTTTGCATCACTTTGCGTGTGCATGCAGAGGTACTGATACTATTGACTAAGTGGGGAGGTGCAAATGTGACTGTGTACTGCTCCAAATTCACCTGTTTGACCTCGCCATTTCAAAGTGGAAAATTTAGGAGTTGATGGCACAGCTCCTGTGTTGGAACCAATTGGAAACTCTTGATGCACTGGGGCAGGACACAGGGGGGCACAAGGAGGCCAGGATGTCTCCAGATGCACTCCGTTTGCTTTCAAAGGCCATGGGCTGGTGGACTACCAGGAGGGGCAATCTTTTATACAAATTGTCTGGACACCAAAAATTGAAAATAATTTTTAATATGAGTATCTATGTGTGTATTGTACAATAAACTAGATTTCTCTTCATGTTGACACTCTAAAGCAATGGACAGACAAAGTGCCTCAGTTTACCTGTGGTTCCTCATCACTGCTAATGAAGACAGTTGGCTCAATCTCCTGTCCTAGGCTATGTTTACCTATAACATTTTTTCAGCATTACTATTATTCCATTTTTGCCTTCATATAGAACCCATCCTTCTTTGCCCTTTCTGGAATATATTAAAACTTTGCTGAATTTTTATGCTTGGGTTCCTTTGCAAAAAATATACATTAAAAATAGATGTTCACCCTTTACACAAGCTGCAAGCCTTTAAGAAAGTAGCAAGGAATATACATATGCTCTAGTCCCTAGTCAGCAAAGAAATGTTGTTTTGCATTTTTATAATATTTTCAGGAATCCGATGGAAGCCACTGATTTCAACATGCATATACAGTATTGTTCTGACCAGGAAAAATTGCATTTTCATCTTTAGCTTGATTTTATGGTTCATATGTTGATATTTTATAGAAATGTTTTTTTTTAACCTGCATTTCAATTTTTTCTCAGGAAGCAATCAGAAATAAGTAATTTTCCAGGGGTTTGCATCCAGAATTCTGCATCCACAACAACAAGCCGAGTGCTCCTGGGTAGCAGGATGTGTACTTCCAGAGAAGTATATCAGTTGTGTGGATAATTTTAAAGGTAAAGTACCCACCTATATTGGGTGGCATTTTGTTTGAAGGATTGTTTGTTTTCATTGTTTGCTTAATTATACATATATTTATTGTAGTATTTTTGAGCAATGGTAACCATTTTTTATTTTTAAGGACATAGAAATGTGAAAAAAAAACTAATTATAATATGATCATCAGCCGGGCAGCCCCCTGTACATGGGTGCACCTGTGTGGTGACGTCACACTGCGTCAAAAAGCTGAATTATATACTGTATGGTTTCTTACAAAACTGCTTTTACAGCCCATCCAATGGTCACTGTTCTTTTCCACCTTCTGATAAGGAGTGAGCTAAAATGTGTATATTTGTCAGGTCTAACATAATCACCTGCATTCTGTTTATGTCTTCCCATAAATAAATCTTCCTGTGTATTGTTTATGTTGCTCTTAAAATGTCAATTGTCTGAACTTTAGAAATGCCAAAACCTACTTAAATATTTGTTGATTCAGGTAACGGACCATTATCCATGCAGGAAAAAGTCTTCTCCTACAACAGTGGCAGCGAACCTATAGCACGTGCGCCAGAAAGGGAATTTAGATTGTAAGCTCTATGGGGCAGGGACCTCCGACCTCTTTTGTCAACCGCAACCTATCATTTGAAGTGATGTATCCTTGTGACATTTTACTTGTATTGTTTAATGTACTTTACCCATGTCTCTATTACCGTATTTTTGTATTGCTGAAATTGTACAGCGCTGTGTACATTTGTGGCGCTTTATAAATAAAATTATAGATACATACATACACTTAGAGCCCTTTCTGTGAACACGTGTGCTGTCGCACATCAAACTCTCCCTAATGGGGAATCCAGGACAGCTGTTGTCCCAAATCTACCTGAAGCGAGCACTCCTTTCAGGTGTATGTACATACAGCTGAAAACTGTCAGTGTAGACTGCAGGTCCATGGCCTACACCGACAGAAGATTGTGACCTCTGCCCCAATTCAGGCACGATGATATCACTCATCAGCACCTGTACTGCAGGAGAATGTGGTTTGGGCACTCGGTGTCTAAAAGGTTTGCCACCACTGTGCTACAACATATTATATGTCAGAGGTATTTAAGAGGAATTTCTAGACCAACCTGCAAAGGATTCTTTTTCCACAGTGACATCTGCAGGATCTGCCTCTCAGTAATGACTCCAGGAATCAATAAACTGATACATTCATAAAAGTCAATAAACTGCTGAATGTTCTCCTTTGGGGAAGGTTATATTAACTTAAATGGCATATAATCAAATATCCACAAAATAAGAAGGGCTAAGCAGATCAACAAAGAGGAATAAAAGAATAGTATGAATGTAGTATGAGTATATACTCAAGATAAAAATAGATTGTGAAATGTAAAAAAAAGTTAACCCTGAACAAAAGTCAAACTGTGCCCAAGTCATCTGTAAGTCAATATAATCACAGCAAAAGAAAAGGGAATAGTGCTAACTATGTACATCTATTACAGAACAAGCCATAGTATTAAGGCAACAATATCACATTTCCACTCAGAGTTATATGTAGTCCAGTGGTGTTCATTCAATTCTGAAACCTAAATTCTTATTTGACCTTAAAAAAGCTCTAAACCATCCTTGTAAAGCTGATTCCATTGCAATGGAATGTGACCATGTCATGCTGGGAAACTAATGGTGCACTTTTTTCCTAGTAAGATGTCATTTTATAAGCAGGGTTTATAGTCAATGTATTTTAAATAGACATTAAAGAATAAAGACATGACATACTATACATAATAACAGTAAGTCATTATTTTTAATAAACAAAACTGGGGACACTAACATTTCTCGAAGTCCCTTGGTGGAAAAATCGGCAATGTCCATCTAAAGTGTAGCATTATTAATGCATTGATATTTTATCGATATTGTTACATTTTATTTGGCTTGGCAGAAATTAGGGGAAAATGAAAATGCAATGAAAAAAAAAAACGACAATAATCCGTGATATAAATCGAATGACCTTAGTAAAGGAGCAAGCTCAATAATGGAGAGGGATAATTAAATGCTATCCTACAATGACTGACGATTTAAAGGAATACTCCGGCCAAAAATTGTAAAAAGCATATTTTTATGTATGCTAATTTAAAGCTTTTAGTAAATATGATTTATTTATTTATTTTAAAGTGACATTTCTTAACTGTAAAGGAAGAGCTGTCCAGCACATCTGTGTTGCTTAACCCCTCCTCAGACACTGCCGGCGTTCGGTTCAGGCGCTCTCTCTGAGGAGCGCATTCCTCTGCAGTCGCTCTCCCAGTGAAGCTCCACATTGGCATTTCCTAGAATTCACATGAGAGAGCATGACATCATGAAGTACACAGCTGGACCTGAATCAACTCTGAACCTTTATTGTGTTTCCACTTGTAGCCCTGGTGAAATTTAATAGTAGCAAGTTTCACCATGATCCCTATGTTATGATATATGTATGTCCCTTTAAATGTACAGGGAGTTGTTAGAATCTAGAAGTTTCCTTCCTATTGAGGCAGTCAGTTGCAGGTGCTTCTAATCAGCCTAGCAATGTAACACTTGTATTCTGCCCGGCAACAGGGAGTTTATAAATATGAGCTTGTGACTAGATTTCTCTGTCTTTGCTAGGGGTGGGCTACAGGAGCAGCACCTTGTCTCCACTAGATCTGGTGGCAGACATTTAGGGATTTAGGTAGAAAGCACTAATACTACTGTTAGCTCACCTTAGTTCAGTGAGAGTTCAGAGAGTAGTATTATTTAGCTGGGTAGCAATAGACCTCACCAGGAGTTTAGTGGCCTAGGGGGCCTAGTGTTTGTCCTTGTTGAATAGGAAACACTGAGAGAGGGATTTTTGTAGGTCAGGTACTAGGGACCCAGGGAAAGCCTGTCTGTATATGAAGACTCCCTGTGTGTGTGTGTCCTGGGCTGAAGGAAAGAGCCATACCTGGACTTATCTGTGAATGATCCAATCTCACTACTCCTGGGTGGTAAATATGTATTGCCAGTAACCCTGTGGATGTTATGTTTTTAAACTGCATTGTACTCTCCCAGGTTATAAACTGCATTGTACTCTCCCAGGTTATAAACTGCATTGTACTCTCCCAGGTTATAAACTGCATTGTACTCTCCCAGGTTATAAACTGCATTGTACTCTCCCAGGTTATATATTTTGTGCTGCTTGACATAATACTGCTGCTAAAGTTCATAGTGTGATGTTAATAAATATACTGTTTTGTTTGCAAAAGAATCTGCTGGCGCCCTTATTATTGTTGTATGTGCACAATACTTATATCTCTACTCCTAATATAAGCGGGGCTCACCCCTGGAGATAGTCTCATAGCTTGTTGGTGAAATGTACTAAAGTGCCTGTTAGTAAGTATCGCCACTTTAGCGTTACACACTTAAAGGGGCATTATAGTGCCAATATAACTGCACACATGCATATCAAACTCCTCTGTACTAAGCCAACAGCTGACACAAAAACATTTATGGAAGAAATAATACTTGCCTTTTGTTTCCCTTAATTAATTTACCTGAGAGCTAACATTTTCCTCCCCCCGTTCCCCATCCTCTTTCTGTTCTGCAAGTCAGGCAACATGAGAAGAAAAAGCTGCCTGACTGCTATTGGTTAAGCAGTATGCTGATCTTTTGGCTGCATAAATTAAACATGGAATGCAGGAGATTACAGAGGGAAAGCTGACTTGTACACATGTGTTAAGTAATAAATAGGGCAAAAATGTCCAGGGGAGGATAACTTTTCATGTAAAACTGGCCAGTACACATCACACACATATTTCCTGGTGCAGGAGTTTATCAGTGCTGCCTACTCAATCATCCTGCATTACATGAAACAACTACAGGGGAGAAATGCTTCTCACTAAGGTATTGTACTGCATAAGTAAATAGGCAATCTTACTATAGTCCCCCTTTTAAACAAATGAAGTCCACAGCTGGTTTTCCCCATATTATGCTGCTCTTAACATTCCTTCTTTTCCTCATACTATCCCGCACTTAACATTTCTTCCTTTTCCCATACTGTGCACATTACCTGCACAGGCTCTCCTCTGCTGAAGACTGCGGTAGTGCTATCAGCACTACCGCAGTCTTAAACAGAGAAGAGCCTGTCTCCCTGCTGAAGGGAGGGGGTGAGTTCATCAGGACAGTGCTCTCCCTCCAGCAGAATGCGCTACTTATACCTGTCCCAGTCCTGCAGAGCAAAGAGTGGGACAGGCCCCCAGGCGGGCCATAGGCGCAATCTTAGGCCGCCTTGTGCTTAATCCAGTTCTGCACAGAACAGGAGATCTGAATAGTGATAAAGAACTTGTATAACCAGAGGAATTACTTGCAGCAGTTAATGCTGCAGCAAAATAGGAAAAAACAACTTCAAATGCAAATTGAAAAAAGTGAATTTAGGAGCTCGTGTGTTTTGATCTCAAGGATCAACGTTCCTTTGGATCAGCATTGCATGATAATAGAATGAACTGAATCATGTCTGTTTAGGCCTACAAATAATTTTTCTATGCTACTGCTTCCAGGTGCCTATGAATTAAGCAGAGTTTCCCTCTAGCACATTTTTTAACATTGATCTGTCTAAGCAACTAATGAGGGTGTTGTTTTATCACCAATTCTGGTGTGTTTCAAAATACTGTTTTAAATAATAGACCAACTTTATTTAAATTGTGAGAGCTTTATTCAAAGGAAACAAAATACTCTGAATGAGAAATATGTTATATTACTTGTAACCATAAGCAATATTATATCCTTTTATTTGCAAATAATGTAAATAAGGTATTCCAAGCAAATTTGAATCTGATAAAAAGAAATAAATAACATTTAGTAAATACAACTCGTGGAATGTATTTGTATCCAATATCACTATTCCCTAAAGTAAACCAGATATGTAGAGATGTCTCCTTTTTCTAGTTATAAACATTACTTTTATGTTTGCGTTTCTATGGATCCATAACTATGCTCAGCACTGCACAAACAGGCTTAACGAACACAGGATGGACTGAAAACTAATAAAAACAGACTTTCAGAATGCTGGGAAAGAAGCAGCTGAGGCCAAGCTTAGGGCGAAATTTATTAAACTCAGAAAAGCCCACTTCGGCTTTCCTGAGTTTAACCCGGAAGTTTCTCGCGGTAAGTATGGTGAGATTTGTTTCAGTCGATACTTTCCAGAGAAACTTTTTCTATTGAATATTTCCATGGAAAGGTAGCCATAGTACACTAATGTAAAGCATGGCTACCCTTTCCATGAATATATTCAATGGAAAAAGTTTCTCTCAATCGAAACAAATCTCGCCATACTTACCGCAAGAAACTTCTGGGTGTTCGCCCGATTAATAAACTCAGAAAAGCAAAAATGAGCTTTGTCCAAGTTTAATAAATTTCACCCACTATAGTCTCAGTGAGATCTGTTTCAGTTCACATTTGACTGTCAGGGCTGGTACTGCCTTAAGGCTAGGTTCAAACTATCTGATTTTCAGATGAGTTCTTTTAATAAGGCTCATTATTGTCTATGGTTCAAAACACAATAGCCTGTCTGGATTATCCCACAGGAAACAAGGAATACTGTATTCCAAGCAATCTGAAAATCAGTTATGAACCTAGCCTTATAGGGCCTAATTCACCATTGTGCGAAGTGAGCCACGAAGCGTTCGGCTCACTTCGCACATGGTGTTATGTGCATGCTGATGTCCTGTGCGCGGACATCAGCATGCGCATTAAAGGGATTCCCCTCCCAGCGAGAGCACTAGAGTCTCAATGCCGGAAGGGGAATCCCTTTAATGCACTCGCTGATGTCCGCGTGCAGGACATCAGCGGGCGCATAATACCATGTGTGAAGTGAGCCGAAAGCTTCGCGGCTCACTTCGCACAATGGTGAATTAGGCCCATAGTGAGAACCCAGCCTTGAGGTAAGACAGCAAATTACAGGGCTAAAATTATTGGGAAATGTGACAACGAGAGCTGTATATTTTGGAGAGATAATGGCTGTAATAAAGCCAAAACAACTATACATAACATATCAATTATTCAAATTTTATTTTAAATCCTTTAATGTTGAGGCCACATTGGCTACTTTGTAGGTGAGCTAATTGTAATTATTGTTTATGATGCAAAGCAAAATGGCTTGTGTAACTTTTCAAATAGGAAATAACATATACTATTTTTTGCAAAGCCCAAAAATAGTAAATCACAGTTCTTCATCTTCCCCTTCTCACGCAAGACACTCTGGTTTTCCTGAACTATCTTATTTTAATCTTAGTGCTCTTTGGGATTACCAATGGCTTTGTCACGGCATAGGGGGGAATTCAGGAACCTCCGAAGTGAGGTGCGTAGTGTTCGCCTCACTTCGGAAAAACTGAAATGCGCATGCTGATGTCCTGCACGCGGACATCAGCATGCGCATTAAAGGGATTCCCCTCCCGGCGAGGAGACTCGAGTGCTCTCGCCTGAAGGGGAATCTCTTTAATGGATTGGTTATGGAGTACAACTTTATTAATATTTAAATCGAAGCTACAAACATCTCACAGAGTTCGTTTGTTGGAAATGAACATATAAAGCCGCTCAAATCCTTATTAAGACATGTAACTTCCAATCAACAAGCAGTGAAGACACGGGTGCCCAGGAGCGCATGTAGGACCCAAATGTGAAATTCAAAAACTCCAAAATTCTCCGGCACACCAGCATAAACATCAACAGGTTGTTTTATGTGATTTATTTTATATATTTTCGATGAGTTTTCTCACAACCAGAGTGATATTCACTTGTTGGTCACGAGGAGTTTTTTTCGTTTTCTACATCCATATACACGTTGGCACAATTCTCCTGATTTGTATTTCTCATGGTGGAGTTTTTTCTATTTCTTTCCACTATATATATAGTTTTTGATAAGGCACTATTGTGCGCCTATTTTGTTTGCGCTTTTCCCTTTAGATGACATTGCTTGCAGTGTGTCCAGACAAGTGTCAGATTAGAAGTAAGTTTGGTCACTTGTAACCTATCAGGATAAACAATAATTTGTCCCCATTCCTACTCATTGGTGCCTTGTGCAATTTCTTATAAGTTAAATAAGGTGATATTTAGGAAATACCACACAGTTTACTGTAGTATCTTTTGTCTCCAAGGTAAAAAGTGAGGGATGGGTGAGGTAGAAGGCATTTGAACAATTCTATTTAGGAGAATTGGCTAGCACATACCTGCTTTATAGCATAAACAAAAAAGTGACTGGTATTATTACACAAGATACAACAAAATGACAATTCAGCATTTTACAGTACAAAATGCAAGACGTGTTCATGTGAAGAATGTGGGAAATGTCAAAACTACCAATAATTCTGCTCCATCATAGCAACAAGTAATGAGGCTAACTCACAAATGTCAAAGAGCAAAAATGTGATAACTATGATTAAAGAAACATAAAACCAAGTTGATTGAAGCATTATTTTTAGCGCACACACTCTGCCTGAACCAATAAAGAGATATTGAACTTAGCAGTTACTTCTTTTCTTCCCCTTACATGTGTTTTGGCAGTTATTCAGGTTAGTGTTTATCAAAACAAAAGTGTTATTTTACATTTTTGCCATGAGAGATATTCACATAACTAAGGGACCTAAAAATTCATGACAATTTTGAAATTATGTTTTACAATATGCACTACGTTTAAGGGATTAAGCAACATAAAAGTACTCAGCAGAAACTCAGATTCAGAATGTCCAGAAAGCATCCAAAACTATATTATATTACCGGGGCTGCAATCAGAAATAATGGGGCCCCTCACAACTTAAGAAATGATGCCCCTGTAACATATTTGTACACAAACATACATAAACTCACAGTGTCCAGTAAGACATCAGTTTCATTGATCAGTACTCAGAAATCTAGATATCTATATGACTGTTTAGCTGGATCCCCTTGGTTCATCGAGTTGATTGAGCCAGACTCAGCAGTACCTATCCTCCTGTTGGCAGCCCTGGATAGCACTGTGATATTTTTGAACTAACACAAACATCGCAGTGAGATAATTTATTAGAAATCCAGCTGTGAACTGACCAAAAAACTTGTACAGTACTATCTATACTAGCGGGCCACATTAACCAATTTTTAAAATTAGCACCAGGCAAAATAAAGATGAAAAAAAACCATCAAATGAATTGATGTAGCATTTTTAATACTGGCATCATCACTTTCACATACACACAACTGTACAAACACTACTAGCTCACCTATTCCTGGTACATCAATAACTGTATTTAAAGCTTTACACAGTTCAACACCCCCACCTAGCAATCTATTACATTTATATTAATAATCCCAATGCCTACTCAGAAATAACAGATTTTTATTAAAGTTTTATTTAAAACATATAGAGAGAGACAGCTCTGTGACAAGGTTTGATAGCACCCCAGGTGAAAATCCCAGAATCTCCCCCCTCAGCAATCTCCCCCCATTGTTCCTCATATAGTGTAGAAATTGCTCCCTATAGTACCCTATACAGTCATGGCCAAAAGTTTTGAGAATGACACAAATGTTAATTTTTACAAAG
>WMED01015834.1:0-13514 GCA_019650415.1 Pipa parva
ATTACCTGGCTTATGATGCTGATTGCTAATGATATGGTCTCTGTCCCTGCTAACAGTGATTTGACAGTGATCACTGTCAGGGGCGGTTCTGGCCCTATAGGCGCCCTGGCTGAACCGCCCCTTGACCCCCCTCCATGCCCCCTGCCCGGTGTCCCCCACCCGACATCCCCCACTCACCTCCTCCAGTGTTCCAGCGACGCTCCTCCTCTGAGCACCGCTCCACAATGAGGTAAGTGGAATGTGACAGCACTCCTTGGCTGCTTTGGGTTTTCTCAGCTCGCCGAATAGAGCCAAGAAGATCCAAAGCAGCCAAGGAGCGCTGTCGCATTCCACTTATCTCATTGTGGAGTGGCGTTCAGAGGAGGTGCGTCACTGGAATGCTGGAGGAGGTGAGTTTGGCTATGGGTGATGTGAGCGTCAGCGCCCCTCAAATAGATTGTGCCCTGGGCAGTCGCCCACATCGCCCAGCACTACAACTGGCCCTGATCACTGTTAGCAGGGACCGAGACTGCATCATTAGCAATCAGCACCCTAGAAATCGCATAATGCGCATGACGTCACTGACGTCTACAAACCCGACAGGTCACAAAGGGAGGATCCAAGGATGCAATCTCTCTCTGAGTCGGGTAATGATGCTGATTGCAAATGACGCGGCCTCAGTCTCTGCTAACAGTGATCTGACAGTGATCACTGTTAGCAGGGACCGAGACCACATTATTAGCAATCAGCCTAATTACCCGATGCATCAGAGAGAGATCGCAGCTTTGGATCCTCCCTCTGTGACCTGTCAGGTATGTAGACGTCAGTGACGTCACGCACGTTATGCGATTTCTAGGGTTTCCAGGTTTCTGCCAGAAATTTTATTACATCAAAGGGTTCCCCTGAAGAAAAAAGGTTGAAAAGCACTGCTGTAAGGTCTAAAGCAATTTTTAGCAGTGAAAAACATGTAAATGCTGTGACATAATCTTGTTTCCTCAGTAAGGGTTAAGTGTTCAGAGAAATCAAAATATCAAGTATAGTATAGAGTAGCAATAGGTCTCTCTCATTCCAGTCCTTCCCAGGTAGGGCTAGGAAGAAGACTATACAAGGAGTACAGAAGGAAGTGTCCTGTAGAAGAATTGGATATCCATATCATTAGTTAATCAAAAGTTAGTAACTGTACTAGAGTGCAATGAGTTCACAGTTCACAGTGCATTTTAGGCAAGTCTGGTGAAAAAGTGACCAAGAGTAAGTGGGAGGAGGAGCAGCACCAGAGAAGCCAGTAGACATCCAATTAGGGCTGTAACGCATCCAGTCTAAAGGTCAAGGTAGTTATTGAAGATCCTCTGAGTATTCCATCTGCCCTGAGTCAGCAATTTAACATCATGGGACAAGTTATTGTAATAGTTTATATTTGCTAAGTTCTAACTGTTGATATTAAGCTGTGAAATCTTTCATTCTTAATTGAGCCAATCAAATCTATTTTTATTGATTTTTTTAAATACATGATTTTACATTTCATTTGGTGTGGTAACTGTTTACCAATAAGTTAAACCCCCACAATATTATTATTTTAATTATTGTGTTTTACAAAAAACATTTTAAAGTTTTAAAAAAATTATCCTTAAACATAATCTCTACTTTTCACTATATCCTTATATCCACCAAAATCTATCCAGCCTACTCTGGTGACGTACTACCACAGCCTAAATTTACAAGGGACAAGGAAACAGAGAATAAGATAGGATACATAGGATTAAGGTGGGGGCAATGCCTTCATTAAAAACAAAATAAGAAATTGTCGCTGCAGTTCTGTTTTTGAAAATAATGGGTTTGCTTACTGTTTATTTGTCTGTTCATTATTGTTATATTTTATGATAACCCCTGTGTAGAAATTTATAGTGAATCAAATTCAATGTATTGGCCATTAGGATGTCCTAATACTGGGAATAACTTCAAAATACTTCAGTAGATTCCCAGACAAGAAGCAGGGGTTATCCTAGAGAAGATCCTACTACCCAGAGGTTATCAGGCTGTCTGGAGAGCTACCGTGAAAGCTTCCTCGGCAGAGCACCTTCTCCTAGGACTGATCTGCCACTTAAAACTGAAATAATATTTTTAAGGTGAATGTAAAGATTCTGATCATGTGTAAGGAAGGAAATCTTGTCAAGGGATATTACTAGGAGAATTGCTGGTAGGTTCTATCTTCACTTATTTTTCATTAAGCATATAATTGTCAGGGATGCTCTGGTTAGGCAGGTAGGGGATAAATCAGTTGAATCTCATCTACTAATCAAATTCTCGCAGAGTTTATTTCAGGGGGCGTGGCAGGCTGCCGTACTGCCAAAGTATTTTTGGTTTATCTTGTGAAAGCATCTAACAAATTCAAGGAGAGAAGTTTATAGGATTTTTGACACTACTTTTTTATATGGACTTCAAGTTTGTGTCAGTACACCTTAAGGGAGCTCTGCCGGAGCCCCTCTCTCCCTCGGTGCCTCTGTGTCTGTACGCTTTGGTTACAACCCACTCTTACCTTGAACTGTCCACATTCAAGGCTTGGTTCAGGTGACTGGTGTAGTAGATGGGAATTCCCCACATTTGTCCATTCTTAAAGACACTCAGTATCTTCTCTGCCTGATTATCAGTTGCTAATTAAATGGATAACCCTCTCATTTCTAATACAACTACTGCACGTCTGGTATCCCTCTGATCCCTCACAGCAATTATAAAACAGTAATATTTACTGGCATTAGAACAAGTGCCTCCATTTTTCATCCATATTTTTGTTTTCAAAGCTTTTCCACAAGTGATCAGTAAAATTCAGGAATTTGAAAGCTTTCCTCAAAGTCATGACTCTTACAATGTTCTTCTAAACTCAAGTGTAAACCTGAGATCTCAATTTGGCCTTAGAAGTTTTATAAGCCTAAAACCTTTAATCCTTTGCTTGAGGTTACTTTTGGGGTACTTATGCTGTAAATGGTATTCCTTGTAGTGTTATGCATGTTGTTTTGGGTTGAGGCATAATTTCAGGAGTTTATCCACCCTTGGCTTTTATTCATAGAAAGTAGTTATGGGTATAGTGCAGATTTTTTATAAAACCAGGACGATACAGTGTAGTAATTGTGTCAGGATTCACCAGAGAGTCCCTGTTGAATGAAATAGCTATTCCTCTTACTCTAATAAAGTATTTTGGTTGAACTTGCACTGACAAGGGGTCATATGTTTCATTTGGATGATTTACCTCGGCAGGGAAGGACGTAGTTTATGTGATGTATCACTATGGAACGAAGGCTCATATGCTAGTTATAAAAATAAAACAAGGTTGGTTTTGAAGTTTTTCTAAGTTTTATACACAGTGACAAAATCAAAGGAGCAACAATGTATAACAGAAAGATTTGAAGTTAGTCATATAAGCATTTGTTAGACTGGCAAGCTACTTTGCATTTGCACTGCTGTGTTTATTATAAATCATAATGGGAAGTAAGTGTTTATTTCCATGAAATAAGAAATCTATTCTTGCCAAGCAACGGTAATCTTTAAAATATTCAAAATCAAGTTCAAATAAATGAATACTTAAGGACATTTTCAGAATTTTCCGACCGTTTTAGGGGGATTCTGCAAAATAACCTTCATGTTGAAAAGTCAGTGGAAATGTGTGGCATTTTTCTTATTGATTGACCGTCACCGTACAAATGCTTAGGCTTGTTATCTTTCATGATATTCTGGGAAATTGGAGACTCTTTTCCACTTCAGAAAACAGACAAATGGAAAAGTTGTCACTAGTAAATATTTTAGATTAAAGCACACCAAGGAGGCACATGAAAAGCAAATCGTTTCAAGTCCAATCCAGAAGTAATAATCCTTCCTAAAAAAGCACCCATAATAGAGTGAAACCCTGATGGTCAGTCCAAATATACAGACAGCTTCTGTATAAGACTGAGTGCAAAACAAATAAACATCAACAATATTTCAAACGTGATACTTAATGAAATTATTAAACTTGAAAATAGTGCTAGACTCTTCATAAAAATAAAACTGTGCTGAATTTGGGTGCGATCTCATTAGCATTGAGAGCCTATTGATATTATTGCTATAACAATTACAGGGCACAATAGGTGTCAAAATGACTTTAAAAATCCAAATGACGTTAAAACTCCAACTGGCTAACAACAGTGTCAATTATTGTTGCAAAAAAAAAAAAGGTTCTCAATAAATACATCTATTTTATCCTGTAATGCAACCAAGTATATTATTTCTATATACTTAGTCTACTGTCATATCCTTTTAACTCATCTGCAGTAAATAATCCTGCTAAGACTGCCATGGAGGAGTACATATGAAAAAAAAATAATAATAATCACATCACAAGTAAATTGGGTAGTTTTCCATTTTAAAATCCACGCAATAGGCTTAAGAACGAAATAGATGAGAAATGAAAAAAAAAAAGAATTAATACAAAATACCATGTGGATTTACACGTGATCTTCATCATTCAGAGTCTGTGAAAAAACACCCCCTTTAATGTAAAAGAATTATGTGACAATTACACTACTGGCTTTCTAAGGGTTACACAACAACTGAATTCACGATGAGGAAATAGTCACCATGAAAACCCTCCAACACTTGTAATATTTTCATAATGTTCTTCCTCTAACGAGTCAATAATGGTCTAGTATTGCAAATAAATGCCAGGCATGGCCTTTAATGATAAAAAAAAAATACAAGGTTAACTTGCAAGTGATTATTATCCAGTTATTATAAGTAGGGCTGGGATAGTAGGTTCAAATGCTTGCATGAAAGCACAGTTGTTTTGAATGGAACTCAATCCATGAGTCCACACCAGCGATTCACCCATTTGAATGCAAGTTCCATACAAAACAACTGAACACATTTGCATTCAAGCATTTTGGGTCTCTGGTGTTGAGTCAATTGATTTGCCATGTAAATTCAGCCTTAGTGGGAGCAAACCACTAAGCAATTCGAGATTCAAATTATTATATAAAAGTATACAAAAATAATATTAGCACCAGAAATGGTAAAAATGGTTAAAAGGCAGATTCTTTGCTCTTTGTTACACATATTCACATTTGCAGTAGCTACCTATATACTATGGGCCTTTGAGCCTTCTCTGCACACGAACCCTATAAACACTTCAATGTCTAGAGAATCTCAACAAATCTTTTCTATGTGACTGTGATACTACAGTTTCAATCAGTAGATTTGATGTCCTAATATGCCCCCATTTTTGCTGGTTTATGGACATACAAATCAATGACACTGTAAATTTTTGTTAGATGTAGCAAAGCAGACAAAAGGTTTTTGAAGCTAAAGCAGAAGGAAAGGAGGTTTAGCGTTTAATAGAAAATGGAGTAATAATGCAGGTGGCAGAGATATGCGTTTCCGATGAAAGCGCAACAGTGCCACCTGCAGCACAGAATGGTTGGAGAAGAAAACATGTCAAACATGGGATTTTAGTTAAAGCTAAGAGGCATGTAACATAACTGATCAGGATGGATTAGCTACAGGTAGGCTTTACGGCTCCAGACAACAGGATTATATCATGGATACGAAATCCCATATTCTGTATCTAACAAGCTGCATCTTGCTAAAGCAATGAACAAACAGCAATAAACCTGGGAAATTTTATTTTGCTTCTACTGCTCAACAGCTGCTGGGTCAATCCTCTTCAATTACTATATCCCCTGTAGTTAAAGCCAATATACAAAGATATAATCGCAGGTACTTTCACTGAATTCCTTATGAAAAAAAGCTCCTAATGAAATACAAAAATCAAACCAAGCCTTTAATGGAGGAACTACATAGAGAGAAACATAAGTATCATAAAGGCAAACAGACAAATACAGCACCTAAACTGATATTTAAATTCCTCTTTTTCTTTCCTTATAGATGGGAGTATATATATAAATACACACGCTGTATATACAAAGTAAATCGGCTGCCAATGTTTGCCATCTCGGTGGTGGCTTTTTTATCTTGGAAAGTGTGCTGCGGTGTAGTAGAAATATTATTGCTGGAGACTGCAACTTTATAACAAATAAAGTGAGATTTTTTTTTTTTGTATGTACAATTGCTATCAGTATGTGGTGTGCATTGACTTTAATTTAAAGATAAATGAAAGGTTTAGGCATACATAAAGCCAGCGCGAAACTGGAATCCCTTTAAAGCGTTTGCTGATGTCCTCGCGCAGCACATCAGCAAGTGCATAACAGTCTGTGCGAACAGAGGCGAAGGATCGGAGGGTAAGTTTTTTATATAGCTTTTTATATAGTATATACACCATCAACCAATTCCATATATTTTGAACCCGTAGGTATTTTGATTCAATGTACTTACGGCTATTGTTTCATGTACCATATATTATACACTGTACAAATTGTGGATGTGAATTGTTTTATATTCATGTACATTTGTGGCTTTTGTAATGACTTTTATATCAATAGTATCACTGATTAACCAATTGAATATGAGTATTATAGCCTATATAACATTTTATGATTTGGTATGGGAGTTAATGTATCCTGTGATATCTGTTTATGTTTATTGTATTATTGACTGTGATTTAATATTCTTTTATGTATTTGTACATTGATATTTGTACTTCACATTGTTACCACTAGCTTTATCCAGTCTTCCGCCACACTGTGCAGCCTGATCGTGACATTACCATCCAGATTAGCTTATGGGTACAATACGACACATTTGAGCAACTACGAAAATACAATGTGTTGCTGTTTGTAACTAGACATAGGGCTGGACATAACATTGGGAGCGTGGCCCAAATGGAATTAGACACAGGATTGGTTGTAACGTTGGGGGCATGGCCTAAATGGAACACGCGGACATGCGTACTACTGGAACATAGACGCCTACATTGATACCAAAGGCTGCACAGCGTGATTTAATTGGAAACAGCTATGGGTAAGTGAATATGCTATTTAAACTCAGTTTGAATGCTACACTGTAATGCCATGACTAAGCACAAGCCGCGAAACGCGTAGGCATTGCGGCATGATTTTAATGTTTTTAATTTTGCCCATGTGGTAACAATAAAACTACGTTTTAGTATTGGAGTGCTGGGAACTCATTTACATTGGTGTTTCCAGTGTTTCAGACATCTGCCACCATTGGGGATTAACCCAAGGGTTGTGACCTGGGAGGTGCCTGCTGCAAAGCCCAGTACCCCCTTGCGGGGGTTTAAGACCTGGCCCTTCTTAGTCTCCGCACCTTTGGTGTTATCCCGTGCCAACCCCACTGTGGTAAGGAGAATCCACTATACTTCTGTTTCGTACTTTTCCTGCACTTGCTCCCGTTGTTCCTGTTCCAGTATGCCTCAATGCCTCTAGATGTGTAACGGTCTCTGGGTGCTCCAGTTCCTTTAGTGGCATCCAGTCTCGTGGTTTCTCGTCTGTGTTTTCCCTGCATTTAAAGTTAAATGTTTCTGCACTTTACTTCTACATTGTTTTGGTGTTCATGTTACAAGTCCCTTCACGTGACAAAGTTCCTGCAAAGTCACAATCCTTCCCCAGAGACAAGTGACAGTACCTGTACCTTTAAATACACAACAATGGGTGTCAGAGGTTCTTCAACATGAAGAGCACAAAAATTAGGAACACATATACTTATAACTTGAAGTAACTACAAGTTTAGCAGTAGCAGATATTTATAGCATCACTTCTCACATAATATCACATAGTGCATAGTTACCCTCATTTGTAGAACAATATCCAGTAGAGATTTGAGGTATTTGTGGGGCATATCAACTCAGGGGAAATAATGCAGGGTGTACCAAACAACCAACTCTGAATTTAACTCCGCCATAATGCTTTTCACTCACTGGGTACAATTCAATCTCAAGATGTGTGTGCTCCATCCCTGAGGCCCTAGCACTCATAAGCCCTTCTCTAAGGTGCTGGACTTCTTGCTACAACACCTGGGTATCCTATACCCACTGCATTCCTTGTTGGGGAGACTTACCTTTGCCTTTCTAGAGATAACTATCACTTCTCAAGTGATCTATTAAATTTAGTTCTTTATCTCTTTCCTGACTCATGGGTCCTCCCACCTCCCTGGTGAAGGCCCAAATGGCAAAGAGCACTTTCCCTCCAAAATCAGCTCCTCATATTACCCCTGGGATCCCCACAGTATTATATATTCATATTTCAATATTTCTTGGATATATTCTCAAATACAATATCTATACTGTACACTCCAGTAGGTGGAGCTATTACTATAGGACTTAGCACAATACATTTTAACAGCTTAGGGGGTAATTCAGCATACTCCGAACTTACCCTCCGATGCTTCACCTCTGTTCGCAGACACTGTTATGCGCTCGCTGATGTGCTGCGAACATCAGCGAATGCTTTAAAGGGATTCCAGTCTCAGCGAGGCTCGCGAGGCAACTCGAGTTGAGCCTCGCCGATTTAAAGCAGGATCAGTCACAGCAGTGTGTAAAAAAAAAAAATTGATAAAGAGCAACCAAGCCCAAAAATTGTTATGGTACATAAAAACAGTGGCTATGCAATATTTGCTGTGAATACGCTGAGTACTCTATTTTTTGTTTTATTTCATGCTGTTTCGCATGGTGAACAGGACGCGCAGAGGAAAGGTGTGCGTTGTAAGCAACTGGTGGAACCTCCATTATATTCTGTGGTAGTAAAAAAACAATACCTTGGGTTCGTTTACAATTTACCAATTTTACCAGCTGAAGATACAAAAAGTATTATAAGTTTTTGAGTTTTAATAAGAAATAAAACATACCTATGTGCAGGCAACTGATTGGGCAGTACATTGGTGCATCATGAACTTATCAGTGCCCACTATTTTACCCATTGCCTTTATGTATCCACAGAATGGATCATATTTGGGGGGTCTAAGAAGCAGGTTGCACCTCAGCAGATGTCAGAAGGTTTATTAAATCACATTACTAAAAACTGTAGCTTGTAAATTGGTTAAGAGTCGCAAATCACAGCCCATGAGTTTGCTGGATATGTAGTTAGTTTTTATTTATTTGGGTAAGACAGTCAGATATATCAGTTTATGGTAAATTCATGTCAATCACAAGGTTGAATTGCCCATCAATTATCCCAAAAGCTATTTACTCAAAGCAAACTCCTCCACACCACAGTACTGGGTTATAACAAGGCCACAACAGGTTTATTTAATCACATTATTAAATGTATAGAAAAAACATTACTACATCTCCTTACAGCTGTAATCTAGTGAGGTTTGTTTGGCTCGACCACTACCTCTCAGTTATTGAAAAAACATATCTCAAGCCACACCCATTTCACAAGATGGCTATTGAGTGTATAAACTTGTACAAGTACATAATGCTTGTTTTCTACTAATTAACCTCAACAAAATTGTAAACTGTCCTGTTCCAACCCACCCTAGACATAACCCAAAATCCTATTTAAACTCCTACCTATGCCATACTGCAACTGGTAACTAGATAATGAATAAGTATCCTCAATATCATTTCCTAGCTAGGGATGTAGGGAGGGAGGCTTACTGCCTCCACCATAGATAGCTGTTACTGACCTGCCACTTCTTAAGTAAACTGATTGACTGCTACTTTCTGGTTCTTCCTCCCTGTCCATACATACTGATTCAATAAATGTCCAACAAGAAATCTAAAATCAAACACCTATGTGGAATCCTAGAAATAAATAAATCAATAAAAAAGAAAGCATTATTTTAAAGGAATTGTGTTATAAAATGGTATGAACAGAATACAATTGATTTAGGAAGCAAAATAATAGACATACCTTTTGGCAGAATAAAATCAGAACAGTTCAGCACTGCAGTAATATCTATCTGTGCAATATACAGCAAAAAAGATGGTGTTAAAGGGTGGACTAGAAAGGGGAGAATAATTATCAAGAAATTTAATAACTGAAAAAAACAGTCCACAGCCCATAGCAAACAAGATAGTAACATAGTAACAGTTTATAAGGCAAAATTCCATCCAGTTCAGCCTATTTTCCTGCAATGTTAATCCAGGGGAAGGCAAAAAACTCATAAGGCTAGAGCCAATTATCCTCATATTAGGGAAAAAAGTCCTTCCCGACTCCAAATATGGCAATCAGAATAATTCCCTGGATCAAGATCTTTCACTTATCTAGTACCCATAACTTGTAATGTGCTTACTCGGAAGGAAAGCATCCAAACCAGTTTTGAACTCCTTAATGCAATCAACCATGACAACTTCTTCAGGCAGAGAGTTCCATAACCTCACTGTTGTTACAGTAAATATGATAGACATCACCCTCACTCATGACTGCCTCCGACCTTATCCTTCAATCTGCTTATTTAGATATAATGTTTAATCAGGTCAGTAGGAGGTTAATAAAATAAATTTAAAAAATCTAAGCTCCTACAATTTTAGACACTGATTTTCTTGCCTTTTATTTATTTTATGCTTAAGTAGTTATTTATGCTTATGACTGGCACTTATGGGCAAGTGACCCAGCACTTTGCGTTACTATACTTTTCATCCTCCTGTGTATGTAATTATATTGTTATGGGCTGCATAACCCAGAGTCTTAAAAATATGCATACAATATACATACAAAAACAACAAATCTAACATAACCCTCAGGTTAAGCATATGAAATGTCTTGAAATAATAGCTCAACATAAGAAAAAAACAGTGGAGAATTTCACCAAAATTTTGTAAAAAGAGTGGCTTTCTGTATTTGACAGTTACAAATGCTATGCCTTAGGGGGTTGCATTAAGAATTCAACTTCAACTGATATTTATAATGATTCATTTGGTTCACATGAATCTGATTAAATAATTCTGGTACTTGGGTGCCATCTTGTGGAGAATTGTAACTATAACATCCTGATGGTAAAATGTTTTATATCCCTTATTACATATTGTTACATATGCAACTGGGATAGATTTGTTATTTAACACACTGTGATATCATGTAGTTATATTGTTTTGCTTATATTATAAAAAAAAAAAAATCACAAAAGTTAACTCAATATTTTATTTTTTTTTAGAATTCTGACATCTGCTAACAGAAACAGTTCTGGGGTTTATTTATCAAAGTTCAAGTGGGTAATTCACCATAGTGCGAAGTGACCTCCGGATCCTTTGCATCACTTTGCACACACACTGTTATGCACTCGCTGATGTCCTGCATGCAGACATCAGTGAACGCTTTAAAGGGAATCCAGTCTCGGCAAGGTGACTCGAGAGGTCTCGCCGAGACTGGAATCCCTTTAAAGCGTTCGCTGATATCTGCATGCAGGACATCAGCGAGAGCATAACAGTGCATGCGAAGGATCCGGAGGTCACTTCACACTATGGTGAATTACTCCCCAAATTGTCACATAAAGGTGTGAATATGGGAATATTGTCACAGTCACGACTTTACTATGGAAATGCTCTGTTTAGTGAATAAGGAGTAGAGAATCAGAACGTAGCCACTCGAAGTGATGCAAATTCACTCCGACAGTCAAATTCTCACTTTGATAAATGACCCCCAACTGAGGGGGGAATTCAGCAAGCAGCGAAGTGAGCTACGATGCGTTCGGCTCACTTCGCAAATAGAAGTATGCGCATGCTGATGTCCTGCGCGCGGACATCAGCATGCGCATACTACCATTTGTGAGCCAAATGCATCGTAGCTCACTTTGTTGCTTGCTGAATTACCCCCTCTGAGTGTGTTGCCTATTTATCAAAGTGGGAATTCTCATCATGCTCTGATAGTCACAAATTCTCTCTTACTGGATTTCCATATAAAAGAAAAGAATGGTGTTGGGCACAGTTCATTGTGTAGTACAGCGCAGTCAGTTGGATAGTCAGTGCCCTGCCATCAGCTCCCTTATTCATCACTTTGATTTGGCAGAGTAAAAGTGAATTTTCCACAGTATGACTTGCCAAATTTGTTACTTTGACAGACTCTGGCAATGATGAATAGACTAATTTCCTGAGCGCACAAAGTAATACGAAGAGCTGTAAAAGTGTGTGACTTTTGGAAGCATCCAAATTTATTGCAAATTTGCCACATCCAGTTTGATGAATACTCAAAGTTCAGAAAGTGGCAAATAGACGTGAATTTAGACCTTTACGTGACTGTTCAGACTTTAATGAATAAGCCCAATAATATATGTTTTGCTTGCCAAGAATTAGACAGCTTCTTTACTATTAAATTAAATGAATTAGATGGCACCACTGACCACAGGGATTAAGGGGGTTATTGGCTAAAGGTGTAAATTCACCAGCTAAAGAAGGTTGCAATAGACTGTCGCAGTCACAACTTTATTATTGGAATATTGTTGCAGTTACAACATTACTATGGAAATATTGTCGCAGCCGTGACATTACAATGAGAAAATTGTTGCTATGGAAATCTGTTGTACGATAATTCGACAGTCAAATTCTCACTTTAGTCAATAACCCCCTAATATTTTACAATTTTTGTTACCAGAGTTTTTTTATAATTTCTTTTTTTTAAAGAAACTGCTGACACCCAGAAGGAACCATGGAAGTTTAGTCAGATAAATACTAGCCAAATACTGTATTATTAGATATGCTTTAAAATCTGGTAGATGTACAAACACTATACATTGTACAATATGCATGTACAGGGGATAGACAAAAAAAAAACTGAAACACAATAATTTATTAATATGGTTTAGGACCTCCATTTGTGGCCAAAACAGCATCAATTCATCTTGGGAGTGACATATACAAGTCCTGCACAATCTCAGAGGGATTTTAAGTCATTCTTCCTGCAGGATAGTGGCCAGATCACTACATGATGCTGGTGGAGGAAAACGTTTCATGACTCGCTCCTCCAAAACACCCCAAAGTGGCTCAATAATATTTAGATCTGGTGACTGTGCAGGCCATGGGAAATGTTCAACATCATTTTCATGTTCATAAAACCAATATTTCACCAGTCTTGCTGTGTATTGGTGCATTGTCATCCTGATACACGGCACCACCTTCAGGATACAATGTTTGAACCATTGGAAGCATATGGTCCTCCAGAATGGTTCGCTAGTCCTTGGCAGTGACCTGCCCATATAGCACAAGTATTGGGCCAAGGGAATGCCATGATATGGCAGCCCAAACCATCACTGATCCGCCACCATGCTTCACTCTGGACATGCAACAGTCTGGGTGGTATGCTTCTTTGGGGCTTCTCCCCACAGTAACTCTCTCGGATGTGGAGAAAACAGTAAAGGTGGACTCATCAGAGAACAAAACACATTTTCCACAACCCAAGATTTGCGCTCCTTGCACCATTGAAACTGACGTTTGGCATTAGCATGAGTGACCAAAAGTTTGACTATAGCAGCCCAGCCATGTATATTGACTCTGTGGAGCTCCCAACGGACAGTTCTGGTGGAAACAGGAGAGTTGAGGTGCACATTTAATTCTGCAGTAATTTGGGCAGCCGTAGATTTATGGTTTTTTTGGAGAAAATCGAGGTTAGCACCCGAATATCCCTTTCAGACAGCTTCCTCTTGCGTCCACAGTTAATCCTGTT
>WMED01015835.1:0-13513 GCA_019650415.1 Pipa parva
GGGAAGGAAAGCAGTATAGAGGGGGGCAGTAGGGGATGAAAATCAGCATGGAAGGGGGAATGAAAGCAGCAGGGAGGGGGACAGGGAAAACTTTACCTTAAAGAATTTTTTCTTTGGGAGCACATCCTAATGAAACGGCCTGTGCATGCCTATGGGGATTATACAGGGCTGAGGGGGAGCACTGTAGAATGACATCCTACTAGGAGCGCTGAGGAGTAAGACGCCTGTACTCTGCTAGTACTTCTATGCAGAGGTGACGATCTGATTCTAATCCCTTGAGTTTCCAGACAGAGCAGAGCACAGCACAGAGGATAAGAATCAGATCATTAGGCGCCACTGCATAGAAGCAATACTAGCCTACTAAGCGGTGCATCAGGCTGAGGGGGTTATTCACTAAGGTGCGAATTCGACTGTCGATTTCTCAAACAGCAAATTCCCATAGCAAATCCGTGACAATTTCCCCATTGTAAAGTCGTGACAATTTTTTAAAGTTACCCTGAGAGTCTGAGAGTGGGATTATGCAGTTGTCAGTCATCAAGGACCGGGAGGGGGGTACGATTTCATTACTCTGCCTAGGGCGCAAAAAACCTTGGCCCAGCCCTGGTTAAGAAAAATGCTACTTTATTCCTTTACATCCCGTGCTACTAATGAGAGTATTGTCTCAGTCGTGACCTTACTATGGAAATATTGTCGCAGCCACAACTTTAAAAATTGTCGCGACTTTAACAATATAAAAAAAAACAATATAAAAGAGATGTGGTTCATTACTGTTTTATTTTGGCTAATATTGCCTTTATGGTTTTTATTTATAACAAATTATTTTCAGTCTCATTAAAAGTCATTGTTTCCAGTAATTCAATTTTCCATGGTGTAACTTATTGACATGAGATGGTACTCTGCACTTACTCACTACTTGAGTAGATTATAATCAAAGTGCTTTTTTTTACTTTTACTCAAGTAAATTTTTGGATGCATACTCTCTACTTTTACTTGAGTAATATTTGGTTCAAGTAGCAATACTTTAACTTTGAATACCCACTTCTGCCCATAACTGCTTTGTCTCTGTAACCAGGTTCTGCATATGTGGAATGTAGGGTTAAAGCCATGACCCCTGGCTTCTCCATCCACAGCCAATCACTCAGGTGGTCAGACAGCTCTTATTTGAGCATGCTCAGGGTTAGGAACAGGCTTTTTAGATTAGGAGAGGGGGATTCTGGCTCTCTGTATAGTGAGTAATGTTGCTCGGGGGCAGGGCTTATCGGCACTGCACAGGAAGAGCCTGTACACAGAATAGGAGGGGAAGCAGGGCTGTTTAAACCAGAGGCAAGTGCTTCTGATCCCAAAATAGTTTATACATTTTAGGGGGTAATTCACCAAACAGCGAACTTACCGTGTGATCGTTTGCTTCAGTGCGCATATCCTATTATGCGCTCGCTGATGTCCTGCACGTGGACATCAGTGAATGCTTTAAAGAGATTCCAGTCTCGCAAGGCTTCTTGAGTAGAGCCTCATGAGCTTCGCCGAGACTGGAATCCCTTTAAAGCGTTTGCTGATGTCCACGTGCAGGACATCAGCGAACGCATAACAGGATATGCGTACTGAAGCGAACGATCGCAGGGTAAGTTCACTCTTTGGTGAATTACGCCCTTACAGCCTAATTCACCATTGTGCAAAGTGAGCTGCGAAGCCTTCGGCTCACTTCGCACATGGTGTTATGCGCCCGAGGATGTCCTGCACGCGGACATCAGCGAGTGCATTAAAGGAATTTCAGTCTCGGCAAGAGCACTCGAGTCTCCTCGCTGGGACTGGAATCCCTTTAATGCGCATGCTGATGTCCGCGTGCAGGACATCAGCATGCGCATGTCAGTTTTTCCGAAGTGAGGCGAACACTACGTGCCTCACTTCGGAGCTTGCTGAATGGGGGAATTCAGGATAGTCCGAAGTGAGGTGTGGAGTATTCGCCTCACTTCAGACTGACTGATCTGCGCACGCTGATGTCCTGCACGCGGACATCAGCGAGTGCATTAAAGGGATTCCAGTCTCGGCGAGACCAAAAGAGATGCCTCGCCGAGACTAGAATCTCTTTAATGCGCTCGCTGATGTCCGCGTGCAGGAAATCAGCGAGCGCAGATCAGTCAGTCCAAAGTGAGGCGAACACTCCACACCTCACTTCGGAGTATCCTGAATTCCCCCCTAAATTGGAAAGACACAATCTACTACATGCCTGTTACCAAATTCAACTGAACTAACTGTAGGTATAATCCTCCCTTACAATAAGTTTAGAAGCTTTGGCCGTTTTGGAAATGGAAATCTTGTCAAAAAGCAAAAACTCACACCCAAGAACCAGTCAAACAACATAGATGGTCTTACTCCGAGAGGGAAATGCACATTCTTTTAATTAATAGGTTATCGTACCTTTATAATCATTACAAATAAGACCATAGAAACTCTGTCCATCTGTTATTTTACATTACTGTATTTACACATTACAAACATAGTACCGCACTTTTACTAAGAAAATAAATCTACACTTTAAATTGCAATTTAATAAACAGAATAAAAAAGCTATGGATCTCTTAAATGGATTGGTTTGATTTGATGCTTATAAACTTGCTAAAACTGCATTTAGCTTTATGAAAAAGAAATAAAGATAATCTATAACAAAGAGGGTGTAAAAATGGCATCACAAGAAATACAATTCAAAAATTCTGTTTCCTTTAACTTTGATAAATTAACATATAGGGACCATCATTTCAACCCCAACAGTTAAGAAAGTCTGCCTCAGTAGTGACAGTTCACAACTGGGTGAGATTTATTAAAGTCAGAAAGACCACTCTCAGGATTATTCACTAAGGTGCAAATTCGACTGTCGAATTCTCAAATAGCGGATTCTCATAGCAAATCCACGACAATTTCCCCATAGTAAAGTTGTGACCATTTTTTTAAGTTAAGATTGCGACAATTTCCCCATAATAAAATTGTGACTGCGACAATATTCTCATTATAAAGACGCAACTGCGACAGTAGCAGCCTAATGCGACTGTCTTTATCTAGCGAATTTGCACCTATACGCAACAATTTTGACTTTAGTGAATAACTCCCAATTTGTCTTTCTGAGTTTAGTGCCAGATTACTGTGTGAGTTTCTCGATGGAAAGGTAGCCATACTTTACATTAGTAGTATGGCGACCTTTTTATCAAAAAATAGAGATTGAAAAACTTGCGTGGTAATCTCCTGGGAACACCGCAAGATCTCAAACGATAAACTTGGAAAGACCAAGGGGTAATTCAGGAAAGTGCAAACTCACCTTGCGATGCTTCACATCAGCTTGCCGAGACTGGTATGCGCTCCCTGATCCCCTGCACTCTGAGATCAGAGAATGCTTTAAACGTACTTCGGCTCACCTCGCGACCACTCGAGTCTCCTCGCCGAGCCGAAGTACCTTTAAAGCGTTCGCTGATCTCCGAGTGCAGGAGACCAGGGAGTGCGTACCAGTTTCGGCGAGCTGATGCGAAGCATCGCAAAGTGAGTTCGCACTTTCCTGAATTACCCCAAGTGCGGTCTTTCCAGCTTTAATATATTTCACTCTATGTATTTTATGTTTATTTATTTACCCAAAATATTTAAAGGCAAACTATCAGAGATATGTTGACCACTAGCAGCATTTCTAATCAGAATTCATGTTACAAGCCACTAACCCTGTGAAATTTATTAAACTCGGAAAAGCCCGTTTTGGCTTTTCTGAGTTTAAGCAGACGAACACCCGGAAGTTTCTCGTGGCATTGTGAGGTTTATTTTGATCAATACTTATTCAATGGAAAAAGTTTCTCCCGGTAAGTATCGATCGAAACAAATCTCACAATACTAACCGTGAGAAACTTCCGGGTGCTCGCCCAATTAATAAACTCGGAAAAATGAAAAGGAGCTTTTCCGAGTTTAATAAATTTCACCACCTCAAAATGAAGCTTTTCCTCAATTTTTAGCATGGGTTAATTTTTTTCTATTCTTCTTTGAAGAATAATGTATTGGTGCTGACAGTCATTGCTGTCTGGTTGTGAACAGTGATCTCCTAAATACTTGCAAAATTCCATTCTATTCAACAACAAAAAGAATCATAATTGATAAAATTTGTATGTTTATGGTCACCTTAAGACATTATAGTCAGTTTGGGCATACATATGACAAAAACTCATTTATCTGATTCTTTACAATGACTGGTTCAGGGTGTAATGCATGTGGTAGATAGTGGGCCAGTGACATCTGCCAGGCATCCACAATGAACACATTAAGACTGACAAACATAGACCTCATGACTGTATCCAGCTGCAATGAGAACCAATCGCTGTTGAAAAGGCTGATTTCAGGCCCAAGCTCCTGAACATTAGCAGATCGAATAACTATAGCTGTGTCAGGGCTACGCTCCAACAAGCGGAGGATAGCAGATCTGATGGTCCTCAGTCGGCGTATATATACCACAACAGGAAAGGTGCTAAAGTGAGACCATATTGTTATGGCGACAACAGTATTTGGACCCCCCACTATACCATCCAGTTCATTGGCAATATAGCGAAGCTCATTGCTTGAGACTGTGCTGAAGCGAATTGGAGGCCCATGGCAGCGAAATTTCAGCATTATGTTATGGTCCACATCAACTGCTATAAAAGGTCCAACATTTTTAGGGCTTCCAAGGTCAATTGGTTTAAGTCCTAAAAAGAAAAAAGGGAAAAACTTAAGGTTTTTTATTGGGTTCATGGTAAATAATTACAGGCCTATGGGGCTTATATATCATATAAGTTAAAGGGACACTAATGCCTGTAAAAAATTCCTATTTACAGGCTACCTAGTATTAAGTAGAAGAAGAGTTAAAATGACGGGTTCAGGCTTACTGATTCTGCAGAATAGTCATAGCAATAGACAAAAAAAAAAAACAGGCTCAAGCAGAAGTTTTTAGCTAATCCTAGCCCCAAATCCTGGTACCTCTGTGCACGCTGCTACTTGTGTGCAGAATTTGGATAATTAAAGGAGAAATACAGGTTTGTTCTGTCAAGGGGTGATTAGCAAAGAGGGGGGTTGATACTTAGCGATGACACTTTGAAGCTCCAGCGCTGCCCCTGCTGTTGATCCCCTTAGCTTCCGTTTCCTCTCAGTTTCCTCTAAAGCAGCAAGTTTCCATACTTCTCTTTTCAGCAGCGTTTGACTCTGAGGTGTTTTAGGCTGCCTTTCCCTAGTTTTTCAGTCTCTCAGAGAAGCCTTGTATTAAGTTTCTTGATACAAGTGAAACTTGAATTCATTTTTAATTAATTGGATTTTAATTGTTTAATTTAGTGAAGTTGTTGAGCATAGCCCATGATTAACGGGGAGGGGCTATGATTTTTCTTCTATGACTATTCTGCAAAATTTGTAAGCCCAAACCTGTCATTTTAACAATTGTTGAACTTATTACTAGGTAACCAATAAATAGTATTTTTATTTACAGGCTTTGGTGTCCCTTTAAACTCTTGCTAGCTTGCAAAAGCCTTTCACATAATGTCAACATAGAATCCATTAAATAATGAGCTACAGACAGCACATGTTTACTCTTTCTAAGGATGTGCACCCCTAAGCCAGGAGATGCAGTATGCCGGGGAAATCAAGCACTGGAGGCTGCTTTCATGTGACAGTGGGTAAATTTACACCAATAACCCAATATGAAACCAGCAGCATGAATACACTCAAAAAAATGGGAACATAAAAAAATGATGTCAGAAAAAAGTGGAACTAATTTTTTATTACACTGCCTATAAATATAGCAGTAAAATCAGCACATGGTTTTAGACATGACAAGTTTCTTTCAAACACAAGCATGGGGGTCATGTGCTGGTATCACTACTTATGGCCTCACAGAAGGGAAGTCAGCGGTATCTGTGCTACTACTTATTGTCACTTAGGAAGTGGAGCAATCTATAAGGGTTTCTTTCATGCCTCTGTTTCACCTGGCCCCAGTTTCTCATCATGGTCAACTCTCGTCTATCAGATACTATACAGCTGTGATTAGACAAATTTACATTATCTCCAAATTAATATGCAGTTGTCCTTAAAGGCCTCTGCATTGTATAAGTAAACATAATATTATGGAAAGGGGCATACTGACACCACATATTTTAAATGATATATGGCAGGGTTATTAATCTAAACCAAATCGTTACAGCTAGAGAAGGTTCCCTTTTGTGTCTGCCTGCCTCTCAGTTTGAGAAATACTGCTTTTCGACTAATGTTCTGAACAAAGTACTGTTGATCTGTATAATTGCTGGAAAATACTATCCCTAGAGTAAATGTATACTCTACTGTTGTGGATCTATAGGAGTTTCAGTAGTCATAGTGGCAACTGGGCCTGACGCTCCAGGGGGCCTGAACACCACATCTGCAACCAATGTAGTGTGCTGCGGGGAATAAGGGGGCCTGATGCCAATCATGCACTGGCCCAGGTGAGGGTGAATGATCTGCACCATGGCTCACCTCCCCAAAGTTCCACCCTTGATTGTAGAATGTATCTCTGTCAGTTCCACTTACAAGCATATTTTTGAGAAGTAGGGTGTAATCTCAGCTCAATGCTAAACTGCTAAGACTGTAGAAATAGGAGCAAGCTATTTGCTTCTGTTCTGCCCTGATGTCCAACTACAAGCTCAAGTCAAAAGCGTGGGACTAAAAGGAAGAGTGACATTATAGCTCCTCCAATCAGATACCCCACATCACGATTGATTTGAGGAGTTATATTGTCAGCCTTAAGCAATAATTTTGTGAAAACTACATATCTTAAATTGACATTTAACGCTGGTTTGGCAGGATCCTAGAAGCATAGGGGTTGCAGCCAGTTTTTATAAAAGAACTAATGCTCGTTCGTCCTAGGGATGATTCTTAATGGGGCATGCTAACAATACCTACTGATCACCTGCTTCATTCCAATGTAGGTAGGTAGGAAGGTGTAGGTTTTTCATTTGTAGGTGCAATCTGTTCTATTCAGATATCCAGAGCTGATGATGCTACCACCTTGTGAGTCACCAGCTCTGGATTGGGGAACAAAGCAGCTTGATCAAATGCATCAAAGACCTGATTACTATGGTGGGAGCTTTAACTGTCTCTTTAAATCAATAAAACTTCTTAGTAAAATTTCAGATATATTAATTGATTATTTTTTTTTACAGGATAAACTTGAAGGACTTGTATAAATTTTTTTACTTTGCTATGAATGGAAGCTTATATACTGTAACTCAGCCCATTGAATTGCAGCCATGGGCTTCAGTTAACACAATACCCACCAGTGGTCGAATTACCTTTAGATGGCTAGCAGTCTTTACTCTCCTCTGCAATAACCTTCAAATAATAAATCACCGCGAAATATTTTACTTTTATTTTACTCAGCAGAAACATCCATTACTTCATTACCATCTAGTATAATATCCTGTTAAGAAACAATCTAGGCTTATTGACAAATAGAGGGGCACAAGTTCATCAACTCATAGTAACCAGTAAGTCATTTTCTTTTATATGCCTAACATCCCCTTCATCAGTCAATGATAACATCATTAGTAATTGTTTCTGGTTGTCTTTTATATAAAGATTTGCTAGAAAAAAAAAAACATGTTTGATAATTACCTGGAACAAACCCTGTCAAATATTCAAACCACTGCCTTATTGTAGAGTCACCAAACAAATGGACCACCTTTCCTTCTAAACAGTTAGTGACATCAGTGGGTTCGTTAAACTGTTGTTTATTAAATTTTTTGGACTTCCAATGATCTTTGTAATAATAGCCAGGAAGAAGAAGCTTGGAAGGATTGAGGAACTCTTTATCTAAGGACAAAATAGAAAAGTCCAAAAGTTATATTCAACATCCCATTGTTTCCTTTACTAAATGGCAGGACAAAAATTCTCACTGACTGTTAACAAACATTACAAAATAATGTTATGTATTTGTTACAGTTGCATGCTTTGGCCATTAAAAAGTATGTTTTGACAAGCTGATCCCTCCACCAATAACAACAGTGAGTTTAATAGCAAAACAAAGAGCTACTATTTTGCATTTAATGTATTATAGCTAACAAGTCCATTTTCTCTTAAGATAATAATAGTTGTGCTTATCTGTTATCCTTTGCTGTTCTCGAGCAGTTTTTCCCAATGAGATTTCCAGTAGGAACAACTGTTAATTTGTTTAGAAAAGGCTGTGTTCTAAATAAAAGATTTATATACAGCCCTACTGGAACAGAGTGTAGGTGCGTTGGAAAGAAGGTCCAAGCTCTGGATTTACTGAAAATGCCTTATGAGTCCCTCAAACAAGAACATAAAAAAGTGTCCACTAGCTAGTAAAGAGATGCATGGCTCCAATTGGAGGCAATGAGGGATGATGCTTAGAGGGTGGCAGGTGAACATTTTTTCCTTAATAAGGACATTATAGTGGATAGTGTAAGGCACAGCGAAAACATACCAGGCTCAGCAGCTGAAAGTCAAAAGACACAGATGTGTGCTGTGTAACTACTGCTATAACTAAATCATTATAAAGTTTGGCCAGTTACTAAAATGTTCACTTGTTAAACTGTTTTTTCGCATCTTTAATTTACCACTACTACCCCATTAGTAAGAGGTAATCTTCCCAGAATGCTATGCTGGCTTGCAGTATCATAAATGTATAACTGCAACGGGGTAGGAGACTACTGAGTGACTATATAGTTGTGTTTTTTGTATATACGAAAAGGTAGCACTTAGAAATAATACAAAATAAAAATTATACAATCAAGAAAAAGTCCAATAATATGCAGCTGTTCCCACCAATTGAATGTTCACATACCACCTGAAATTCAAATGGAAACCAACGGAATCTGTATGACTGTAGCTTCAAAACTTAGCACAGTTAGAACATAATTCTCCCGAGGAAGCTGCTAACAGTGTGCAGAGAAACTTGTTGAGAGATTGTAACAGATTTTATTGATATGCTCGTTTATTTACATCATTTGTGAGTATAATTTTTATAATTTTTCTACCTCATTAAAATGGTATTATATTATTTTGGATCCTTTTGTTTTCCATTTCGATTATGAGCATTTGGAATCGTTTTGGAGTTGGGCATTACCATTATCAGTTTTGAAGCTACAATCATTCCCAGCAATACACCTTGTGAAGACTGGATTATTAATACACTATTATGGTTGTATATTGTATTTATATCTGGTGAGTGTTCCCACTACCAGAGTGTTATTCATGTGTGCTATCCTTCACTGGCACATTCTTTATTTGTGTATTATATATAAGTGCTGGTGGAACAGACTTATTCATTTTATTTTCATATACCTTGATAAGGCACTATTTTGCTTCTATTTTTCTGCTCTTTTCCTATACAGATTCCATTATGTTTTTTGTACTTGATCTCAAATAAAACAAAATGCCAGATTTTATGGTTCTTAATTTTAGGTCACAACATAAAAAAGTATTACTTAACAATTTAATTTCAAAACAACTGTTACACTTGTCACATTATATAATATTGCATAAAAGATTCCTAGAAACATCTAATGAATGTACGCAGCAACATACTTCTGAAAAGGGAAGTTGGTGGTCTGCTTCTTGTTTCAGAGACACAAATGAAATATCTCAGCATACACTTATTTGGGACTCCAGCAATGCTGTGTCACATGATATCATTTAGGTCAAAGGCTGCTACATCACAACACTCATGGTTCTTATATCTGAGATGATTACGTCTCCAATCTATCAAGGAAACATTAGATTGAGCAATACAAAAAAGTTTTTTCATTCATAAGAACACCATTATGATTGAAACTGCTTGCTAACTCGGGAAAGGCCCAGAGGCCACTGATAATCCTTCTTAATTTGAAGAAGAGATAATTATTACTAAATAAGCATATTAAATATGCATCTATAACAGTGACTGGTGAATCATTTATGTTATGATGATTACAAGCCTGTATGACAGTTGTAGGGAGGTATAGTAAACAAATTTTTATGACTGGCTTCTTACTGGTAGATTAAGACATACTGGAAAAGCCTGCTAGAGCATTCCTCATTAACTCGGAGTTCTTTTGTATGTATGTATAATTTTAGTCATAAAGCACCACAAATTTACACAGCACTGTACAATTTAGCAATACAAATATAATACAGACATGGGAAAAGAAGCCATGAGTAAGCACATGTTGTGTGAAACGCGTAGGCTGTATTTTCTTTGATTTTAATCCTTTTTTAAATATACCGATGTGGTTACAATAAAAGACTTTTTATGTTCTACTTACGGAGTACTGGAGAATCTTCTTCCTTTTGTGAATGTGGTTAAAGTCGCCCTAAAAACTCCTGAGCACCCGGAGTTTTTGCATCTACTTATTGCCAACTTATTGCCAATCTCAGCAAAGGTTCCTGTATATAAGGCTTCCAGTTTCATTCTGACCTTGCCTGAGCAAGGAGTTACACGTCTGCTTGTGGAATTGAGCTATAATCACTTGAGCTGTGTCCTGCTTTCCAGTATCCAGCCATCTAATATCCAGTATCTTGTATTCCAGTATCCATGAATCCTGTTTCTGGTTTAGTTCTGTTGTTCCTGTGCTGTTGTTAGGTCTGATTTGCTCACAGTTACCTGTCTTCTGTGTTTGCTGGGAATCCTATAGTCTGCACCAGAAGCTAGCACACGGAGAGACTTGCCAGGGGGATGCGACCTGTGGGCATCCCGCTGCGAAGTCCAAGTTCCCTTGCGGGAACTGCTGGTGAGTACTTGGTGTTCATTAAACTCCGCACCCCAGGTGAAACTTATTCCAACTCCGACTGGTCAGTGGACCCACTACATTTCCACGGGGATAACATGGTGGACATCTTAGAAGAGTTTCTTTAATACATTCTCCTTCACTGAGGGATTTTCCATTCTGAGCTATGGAGTGAGCAATGCTGAAACTTGTAGATGTTAAATTTGTAGAGCCTTTTACAAAGTTAAGGATGGCATTAGATTGACTCTTATAGAGGTGTAGCTGCCTGAAAATGTATACCTGCCTTTTATCCTCACTTTTTTTCAAAGGCTGGAAATGATTAGTTTCAAAATGTCTGTTTATATTCCACATTCTGCTTATTACCATTTCATTACAAAGTACGCAAAAATTATCTGTCACTTCTGTCGATAATGCCATACATCTCACCCATATCTCTTGAAGGGGTTGGCTACTTGCTGCTACCACTTCCTTTATTTAATCTTGTTTCTTTATTTTTTGGGTTCTTCATCAGGGGGGCAGTGACAGGAGATAGCCTGTTATACCGGCAGCCAATTAGGGGTTACTAGACTACAGCCTCAGATGAGGTTTTCCCTTCCCTCAGAATTGCTGAGCAATAACTGTGTTGGGGTACAGTGGCAGCAAAGTGAGGTCTTGACAGGGTTTACTGTCTCTAATGGGTGTTTTCTTCCCTCTATATTGTGTAAGGAGCAACAAACGCCAGAGATGAATCTCCAGTCCCCAAGGAACCATCTGCCTCATACAGGGCAAATGTTGCAGTGTTTGTAGCTGCCTGGGTATAAGTCTGCAGGTGGGAGGTCTGGCTTCACTACCTTCAATAATGGAGATAAGACGGCATTGTTCATGCGGCACTTTCAGTAGGAGAGTTGCCCTGCCTTCAGATGCTGACACTTTGTGCTTGCTGCTCTGGCTTCACTACTTAATAGCATCAGCATCTGGATGTGGGGAATCTCTCCTACTGGTGCCATCTTACCTCTGTTAGTTAAGCCAGAGCAGCAATCATGCAGTGTCAGCATCTGGAGGCAACTCTCCTACTGACAGCATGGCACAAACGGCACCATGACGTGTGTCAGCAAAAAATGCCTTGGCATGTTACCTCTGTCACATGTGTCTTACATTAGCCATCACTGGGCTATATGATCCTGTGGATAGGTGCCCTGTCTATTATATGCACTTCAGCAACAGTTCTGTAAATAGTTATATCTGTGCATATATGCGAACGTGCTGGCAGTTTAAAGCAATTTAAAAAAAAAAATTATTAAGATGAGGGATTTGTACAGTCTTTTTTTGTTATAATGCTGATAAATGAGAGTTGAGATTATTTAACATGAAGAATAAAAAAAAAAATTTGTCTTGTGATGTTTTTGCTAGAGTCTGGTCTATCCGAGTGAGTATCTTCTATATTCTTTTTACGTTAATATAATAGGGGAAAGACTAAAAGAGTATGGGAGAACAGGGAAGAACCAAAACAGTTGGTTCTGGGGTTTTTGGGTAAAGAAGGGGGTTGGCAAGGACGCAAGGGATGGGTGGGTAGGTACAACTTGTCTTGTCTTTTATTATTTAGCTTCTTCTACCAGGCCTTCCAGTTATGTCCACGTCTCCATCATTCTGCATTTGGTTAGTTTGTGTGTGGGTAGGTTGTCTTCCTCTTTTTTGGTAGTTTTGCCTACTCTTAGAGCTAGGACTTTGGTATCAGAGGGTTTGCCGTGTGCGTAAAGGGTGAGATAATGTAAATTTGCTGTTGTTTTGATAAGTTTGTTAAATATAGAGTCCAAAGGAGAAGTTTCTTAATTAGTTGCTCATGGTCATTTATTGCATTGTATCTTAGCAACACAAGCATGTCCCATAATTTATCTTTTAAAATTTGAATTGCAGGTGCAGAAGGACAAAGTCAATGTCTAGCAGCTAGATCAGGGCCGGCCCTTCCATTAGGCCACATAGGCAGATGCTAGGGGCGCCGGCTGTCCAGGCAGTGCTCGCGTGCATTTTTTTTTAAACTAACGACAGCCATATTGGAGGTGAGTGGGGGCGCGGGGGACGGCGCGGGGTAGGGGGGTGTCGCAGGGCAGGGGGGCGGTGCCGGGTGGGGGAAGGCCTAGGGCGCCAATAGGGACAGGGCCGCTAATGAGCTAGATGAATTAGTTTTGTAAATGGTGCTAGTGTGTGTATGTGTTGATCTGTTGGGGTCCTGATGCCCAGTATTGCTATAGTAGAAGGTGAGTATGAGTTTTTGGGGAGCAACTGAGAGGATATATCGTTCAACCTTACTCTAGAATTTCCTGGTTTTTGGACAGCTCCATCAACAATGCAGAAAATCTGCTTGAGAGTAATGGAATTTGGGTCATTGATAGTTATTGGTTTTGAAGATTTTATTGAGTATGAGTGGAGTTGTGTAAGATTGTTGTAGCATTCTAAATTGGAGCTCATGGTAGTTCATTGTGGGAGATAGTTTACAGACCTGATCTATTGCTTTAATTAGGGTATTGGGATGGTCGTTTAGGTTGGATATTTGAGTTTGCCATTTGGTGTTGATACGTATCTGTGAAGACTCTGATGGTTTTTGTTGTAAGAGAGACATTATATGGTGGAGTTGTAGAGTAGACTTTGAGTTTAAAAAGACAGAGTCAAATGGTGTTTTTTTTCCAGATGGAGGGAAATTCAGAAATTAAGGAGTTGATGTAGTGTCTTGTTTGCAGGTATGCATAAAAGGTGGTCTTGTGAATGTTGTAAGTTTTGACTAGTTCCGGGAAGGT
>WMED01015836.1:0-13513 GCA_019650415.1 Pipa parva
AAAGTGCAAATTCTCCTGAGCGCAACAGTATGCAATATATGTAGGTGTGCTCAAAAATACAGTTAACAAACACTCTAAAGCGAAGCAAGTGCACAAAGATAATTTCAGCTGAAAATCTGAGTGCTGCAGCCCAAGTGCCCTCCTTGCAGTTCTTCCAGATAAACTACCATTTACCTCATGAATACCCCCCACAAAGTATATATTCCCTAAAAGCACACACCTTCAGCTATCTAGGCATATCAGGCTTGTTCCGGTGGACGCAGATTTGTGGACGCAAGGCTCCATGAAACTCACCGATTTCATGAAAAAAACATAAAAATTCAGCTTCAACACAGTATTTCTTTTTAATTACCTGAAGGAAAACCCCATAAACCATGCTAAATCTGAAAGAGCAAGTTCTCCTGAGCGCAATGGTATGCAATATATGTAGGTGCGCGCACAAATATGGTTATCAAACACTCTAAAGTGAAGCAAGTGCGCAAAAGTAATTTCAGCTGGAAATCTGAGTGCTGCAGCCCAAGTGCCCTCCTTGCTGGTGGGGGAAGAGAGAGGGATGCAGAGGGTAAGTGAGCTCTTGGGGGGGAGAGAGAGACGTCAGTGCGTGACGGCGCGGTGACGTCAGCGGGGGTCGTTGAGAACCACTGATCCAGAGCGCCGCGCGTGATGACATTTCGGCCGAATGTCATCACATACGCGCATCACGTGGTGACGGTCAGCCGAAACGTCATCACGTCACACGTCACGTGGTGACGTTTACGGCCAACGTCACCCCGCAGGAACCCTTATAAGAAGGGTTCCTGCGGGTGCTTCCGGGTGTTGGCGCAGTTCTCGACCCCAGTGGGACGGGAGTCGCGGCCCACAGGTTGAAAACCGCTGCTCTAGAGATTGCCAAGTAAAATTGCCTTTGTCTCAACTGTCACTGAGGAATGCTGCCCTCTTCTGAACTTCTCATAATAATACAGTAATACTGCCCTCTTGTGAACAATATGGGTTTTTTTACAAATATAGTCAATTTTTTTGATCGTTTGGAAGCCATACCTATATTACAGTGGCATGTTTTTTTTTTCCACATTGAAATAGATCATTATAATCTAATCTAAAATTAAGAGATTTCCTATTCTTACACAGAGCACACCAATGGTAAAAAAAGTACCGTAATTAAAATGTGTCAGGCGTCATATGACAAATAGAGAAAATTATGCATTACATATATTACAGTGTTTTTTTAGGAACAGATCATACAACAATATACAGAAATAGATAAAATAGTATAAAAATAGAATCTTAGAAATATGTCTAAAAATCAAGCCTGCATAACTCTGCTGCAGTGCAGCATGTCATCTAGTCCTTATTGAAGGCACATTAACAATACAGTGTTAGCAATTTAAATAAGTCAGAGGAAAAAAATATACATGTTTAAGGTTCCAGCAAAAAAAGAATAATTAATAATTACGTTTGGCATAAAAACCAATTAACATTAGAACTGCAACAGAACAGATATGTGTTCTTTAAAGCCAGGGCCATGTTAACTTTATGTAACAATGCCTTTTTGCACCTGCACAGTGCATGGTAAGTAATGGGAAGACAGAATAGAATCTACAGGGGATAAACTCAAAAAGGCATTTCGGCCTTTTTGAGTTTAATAAATTTCACCCATTTAACACTGCATTTTTACAAGGGTGGAAAGGACAGCAATGCATTGCTCCTGTGTAGCTTTGGTTAATGCTACATTAGTAATAGTTACTTAACTTTTTATCCTCAGCCTTTCTGTTTTCTGCCTGATAAACTCCACCTGCACCAGCCAGTATTTTTCTACCAGAACATATTGTCAAGATTTTGCTAAATTATTATGTCCATTGGTACCTGTGTTGCAATTGTATGTGTCCACTGGTACCTGTGTTGCAATTGTCTGTGCCCACCCAGGAAAACCAACTGCCATTTTAAAGTTTTAATGCTTTTCTTTTGGTGGCACGTCTATAATTTTTCTTACCAATTAAAGCCATGTCTCTACTATAACAGATTACTGGAAATCTTAATGTTTATGATTAATACCTGTGAGAGTAGTGGATGGGGAGTCTGGAATCACTGCCCAGAGTTAATTATAGGCATCATTAAGAATTCCTGGAAACATTCATAGTTGAGAATTTTACTATAGAACTGTCAGGGAGCTCCATTCCTTTAATGAGATCAAGATGTATTTCTGTCTTTGACACTCATTTTCCATGCTATCAATTTTCATCTTAAAGTGACACTAATCCTGTAAATAAACAGTTTTTTATTTATTGGCCACCAAATTGTTGCGGATAGGTGCGAATTTGCTAGATAAAGACAGTCGCAACAGGCTGCTACTGTCGCAGTTGCGTCTTTATAATGAGAAAATGAGAGTATTGTTGCAGTCGCAACTTTATTATGGGAAAATTGTCGCAATATTAACATAAAAAAATTGTCATGACTTCACAATGGGCAAATTGTCACGGATTTGCTATGGGAATCCGCTGTTTGCAAATTCGACAGTTGACTTCGCACCTTAGTGAATAACGCCCATAATCTCACTCCATCACTAAAGATTCTTGGTTCTCACACTGCTTCTTTTACCACTCCCTTCTATCTAAGTATACATAGTAGAAGATGTATACCAACAGTAACCGCACAGCAACAGATTTTACTTTAATGCATGTGACAAAAATAATCATGTTTTATACTGTTTATTTTTTTAAACCCCTTTTTCAACATAAAAAGTGTTTTTACTATGGCCAAAGTACCTTATGGTCAAAATTTAGATACTTTCTATATACAGTGGCACCGATATAATAACATTGTGTCATTGTTAACATTCAGAGATTTCATAAAGTGCATTTCTGGCTTCCAAAATATGACAAAAGAATCTTTTCAGTAACCAGTGCCACTTTCAATTAATTTGAGATATTTATCACAGTTCACCATAACACAAAGTGAGTACAAACCTTTTTATTGCACCTTTAAGTCATGTAATCAAGTTACATGCTATAAAATGATCATTTGAAATAAAATGGCGTGTCTTTCCTCCTGATCTGCTCTGCCTGATGTGACAAAGGTGGGTTGTAAGAATTGAGATAAAGTTAATTTATACCATGGAAATATTTCTTTTTTTCAGATTTACTTTCCATCATAAGTAGCTTATTTTGTGGTGTAGAAAGAAATAAAAGCAAAATTGAGATTTAAAATATTCTTAAAACATTAGGATGCTTGACCTGGTTTACCATGTTTTATTTATTCTCAAAAATAATTTGTATGATGAAACTGAATGGATATTATTATTTCATTTTATATTGAGTTAATCATATTTTAATCTCGGTGGATTGAAATCATTAACAATTTGGCATGCCCAATTTTTTTATTCATACAGAGCTCTTTTTTTTAAACAAGTTTTATGCCAAATTACTGGTTGACTTACTAATGCAGGGGTGACAAACAGCAAAATTGAAGGCATGATATGTGTGTCAGTTTTTTTTTTATTATTCTCCTGCTTTTTTTGCTTGTACTTGTATTTGGATGATAAGTATTGACAGTCCCCATGGGCTCTATAGCTGAACCCCTATTGCAATTTGTTTTATAAATATCTCACAGCTTTCTTTTCAATTTTTAAGTCAGGTATTCATTTAAAACTGTGAGCTCATACAACTGGAAAACACGGGCCCCCAAACAAGAGTTTTTGAACTGACATTTAAAACCCATTAAAAAAGCCCTAAGGCTTGCGTCAGATGGTTGACTTTCTAGCAATGACCCCCCAAACGCGTTTCACCACTCAGTCTCTGTGGCTTCATCAGGAGATAAATTGAAATCAGTTTACCTCCAATTTACCTCCTGATGAAGCCACAGAGACTGAGTGGTGAAACACGTAGAGGATTGGATATTTAAAGCTGTACCTTTAGGATTTGCATGGTATTGTTGTGTATCGTTTGCACAGCTACACAGTTTGCTTCCATCTGTACCACAGAAGATTACTTGATAAGCGCATGTGTTCATCACCTTTGTGAGTAGTTAAGATTGTTTTACTTTTTCTTTGTATTAAAAGACTGTTTTACACTATGGAAGTGTTGTTGTCCTATTTCAGTAATCCATTGTGAGAGTGCTGATGCTGGATCAGAAGCAGGACCATATTCTAAGTGTCTCACGACTGAGGGATAATTCCTGGTTTACCCTTAGGAGTTTGTTTAAAGGAACACTCTGGCCAAAACTGAAAAAAAATGCATATGTTAGTAAATACGAATTACTAACTTTTATTAAATACATTTTATTTTCAATTTTGGCCCTAAAATGAAATATCTTACCTGTTTAGAAGTGCTATGTAGCAGTTCCGTGTTTAGGATTCCATCTTCATCTGTGCCACCGACTCTACTGTGTCCTGGAGCTGAAAATCTTCACAGCTGCGATCTTCTGTCAGTCTGCAGCCCGGCACCGACATCTCCTAATAGTCACATGGGAGAGCGGCGCATCATCAACCCGGCTACCCTTGATGATGCACCGCTCTCCCATGTGACTATTAGGAGATGCCAGCGCAGGGCTGCAGACTGACAGGAGAAGAATGCAGCTGTGACATCAGCGAGCGCATAACAGCATGTGCGAAGTGATGCGAAGGATCCGGATCTCACTTCGCACATTGCTGAATTACCTGAGTGTTCGGAAGAACAGGCTGCACGTTCTTGCTATAAGTATCGTGAGATTTGGTGCTTGATACTTGCCGCGAGAAGCTTTTCTATACAATATATTCAAGGAAAGGGTATCTGTACTGTTTAGCTACCCTTTCCATGGATATACTCTATAGAAAAGGCTTCTCACGGCAAGTACTGCACGCACCAAGTCTCGCAATACTTACAGTGGGGAAAAAAAGTATTTTTAAATTCTTACAAAATCAGACAATGTGATTTTCTGGATTTGTTTTCTCAGTTTGTCTCCCATAGTTGAGGTCTACATATGGTGTCAATTACAGACGCCTCTCATCTTTTTAAGTGGTGGAACTTGCACTATTGGTGACTGACTAAATACTTTTTTCCCCACTGTATCTGTTTGCCCGAACGCTCAGAGTGTTATTGCGATTATTAAACTCGGAAAAGCAAAAATGAGCTTTTCCGAGATTAATAAATCTCGTGTGAGTTAGATTGTAAGCTTCATACAGCAGGTACCTCCATCTTATTGTTTCAATCAGAGTGATGTATCATCATGATACTATGTTTGTAATTTGCTTGTATTATACTGAGCATTACTCCCATGCCTGTATTATAATTGTAGTGTTAAAGCAGAACTATTGTGAGACACAAAAACTTACCTGATCATTTTAGCAGCAGTACACTAAGCAGTACACTCAGCTTTCATCTCATGATCCTATGCCCAGGATTGTGAGATGAAAACTGCTGGCTACAGCTCTCTTACGCCCCCAGTATGTAACATGTAATGTCACAAAGTACCCACCCACTTGGCTCAGTGAACTTGCCAAAAAGCACATGTGCAGATCATTTTTTTTCATTCTGCGATCAGGTAAAATTTTTTCTCACAAAAGTTCTCCTTTAAATCGTGCAGCACTGTGTTACCTGGTGTTGGTTTTTTAAATAAAAATGTACACACATACAGTACACATACATCATTTTAAAATCTTTTTTTCGGGCAAAATAGTCAAAATTACTTATACATGAGTTATTTTTCCCCTTAAAATGCCTATTTAACAACCATGCAACAACAATATATATCACTGGCAGATGTACAAATTAAAACCTTTTGTGTTGATGTGTGCAGATTCCAAATCCAGGAGGACTTTCATTGGCTCTGTGTTTTACATTTGGCTTTGGTCTGTTCAGCATTTAATGCAAGGATGGCCAAGGCACATCGGTCCTGAATAAATCTGATGCTTTATTCCCAAGTCAACAGTCCAGTGCTACGCATTCATTAAATGAACAGAAGTGAAATGCTGAAGTGGTATTCTTTTTATGAATCTATAAAAATCTATTTTTCAGCTACATAGTCTGTGGAACATTTTAACTTTTTACTCTTTGTAAAATGCAGGTAATATTAAGGGGAAAAAAATGAGGGGATCTGGCTGTATATAGTTATGTATCCTAACATACAGTATATATGTATGTGTATAGTTCTAAAAGCTATATTTTAGTAGTAAGAACTTTTCATATTTGTTTTGTGAAACTGCTGCATTTTATAGTTTTGTTTGTGTAATTGTCCTGGAATTAGGGTTTGTTGATAATTTTCATTTGTTATATTTTATTATTTTTGCCACTGGTATAATTATATTTAACTGTTTCATTGAGATATATATATATATTACATACATTAACGACAATCTTGTTTCCACAGACAGTTACACAATCACTAGGGCCAATTTTTTCAGGCTTTAAATAGCTTAATACAGAGTTTCCCGAAAATAAGACAGGGTCTTATATTCATTTTTGCTCCTAATGACTCAGGTCTTATTTTCGGGGGATGTCTTGTTTTCTAGGAAACTCGGTACCTTATGGTATATTTCCAGTACTTCACTGCAGCTAGGTCTTATTTTCAGGGGAGGTCTTATATTTCTAAGCTTGGAAAAAATTGCATTAGGTCTTATTTTCGGGGAAACAGGGTATGTTCTTGGATTATGGCAGAAGGTTATAGTACCCTGAGGAAAGTATTAACTCTATGCAGTTAAAATCCAGGGTGGAATCGAAGTGAGCACCATACGCTGCAAGGCAGCATTGTTAGCCCCTGAGGTTCAGGGAATTCTAAATTTACATTAGGGGTCCTTGGGACACCTATTCCCCCACCCTGTGCTATATAAGGTGGGAAAGATCAGTATCAGGAGGGTGTCCCGCATTACCACCTACCCTTCTCCCAGCCCATTAACTCTGTGAGGTATGGAGGCATTACTAAGGCTAAATGGGTTACTATTGACACTGCGACCACCACCACCCATTTAGCCAGGGATTTAGGGGTCACTAACCTGGAGGGAATCAATTACTGACCTTGGCCCCCAACTCCATCACCACTATGGGGTTAGTGCTATAAACTAAACATGTCCATCCCTAAGATCCCCACCTCATACCTGGCTGTGGGTTGAGGGGTCTGAGGTCACACCCACACCACTGTGTCTTTCCTAAATGAGTAAACCTGTAAAGGGAAAAAAGTTTAAAAAAAAATTATAGAAAATAAAAAGCCAAAAAAATAAAGGAAAAGGAAAAAAAAGCACCAGTAGTACATTTGAATTAATACTTATTGCTTCAGAAGTATTCCCTTCTGACCCAAGAAGTAGTCCTGAATGGGCCCATGTTGTCTTCAAAGCCCTCACTCCTCATCTTTGGCAATGGCATAGTCCAATGGAAGGCCATCAACTTGATTAGACAACACGCTTGCCACTATTCAAATAAAAAAAAAACATGGAGGTCTATCTTGAAGAAAGGCACCAAAGCTCCTTATTTAGCTGAGGATCCTTCCTGAGAGAGAACTGCAGAAACAGGTAAGTGTTATATAACCTCTGCTTTTAACTGATTGGTTAAGTGCAAAACATTAGTTAAGTCATAGAGGGAACTTCACAATGATTTTCTATTAGGCAGTTCCTTCTCATGTAGGACTTGTATATCCCCTTCCTCTAGCTGATTGGTTAATTGATTGTTTTGCACCAATCTATATTGTAAAAAAAAAAAGTGTTCCCTTTCTTACAACCAAATTTGTCTTGTAAAATAGCAATAAGCTATTCAATATCCACTACAACTTCACTTTATATTATGTATGTGAGAATGTATGGTCTATAGGAAAACACTCTAGAGATGTGTGTCCTTTTGGTTCTGCTCCTGGCATTGATCAAGGTAACACCATAACAACCCCTTCTTTCTATATTTCTATTCGCCTTATGTTCTAAGTCCAGTTTCTTCAAGATAAAAGGCTTGCAGTCTGTTATAGCCTAATCCAAAATTAAACATAATTAGAATAAAGTATAGACTGACTGCTATACAAATCTCTATGAGGCCCTTAGGTTCTAGGTTTATCCTACAAAATTATTTTCTAATGTGTAAGGCTTATAAAACAGACCAACTGACATATTTTAATTTCCCTGTGGGCAGAAATGAATTTGCTGTTCCTGCTCTCGATCTATAGGCTATTTTTATCAAAAGAATGGACTTAAAACACAGTAGAATAGCAGTGATGAAATTTAGGCATGTTAGAACAGTCTAAGTGCATCATAATTAGCACAAGCTTTTATGCTACTCTAGCTGTGTAAGAAGGGGGTATTTTAGACAGGTAATGTCCAAATCAGTATTGTAATTTTTGTTTATAATCAACCAATATTGAATTTACATCTCAGGAGCTTATAGGCACAGAATGCTTTGTACCTTAGTGCACAACCGCTAACTGCCCACTCTTCTTTGTGCAAAATTACAACAGACTAAATTATGCAATGAACTGAAGAGCTTTACCTATGTAACTCATAATTTTATGTAAAGTGAAATTACAAATTTAAAATTTTAGGTTCTACATGTCATCATTAAAAATACTTCCTTGTTAGAATTTTAGGACAACGTGGCCACTACATATGCAGAGAAGTGTCCAAATAGACTACAAAAAACAGGAAAAGTACTCTCTTATATGGTGCACTCAAAAGTAAATTATTTATTAATACAAAAAATTGTGCAAAACACTGTACAGGTAGTCCTCGACTTACGTCGTTGATCCGTTCTTACGTGGCGTCGTAAACCGAATTTCGATGCAAGTCGAATTATACGTTTATACAGTATGGTTCGACTTACGTCGCAAAACCGTGTAAGTCGGAACAAGGCATGTTGCATGCAGTTTGACTTACGTCGCAAAACCGTGTAAGTCGGAACAAGGCATCGTATAAAGCGTTGTAACCCCGAAACGATGTAACTCGAGGCCGTCGTAACCCGAGGACTAACTGTATTTCCTGGAACAGTACAAAAAATTAAAAACAATTAAAATGTACAAAGGTACATGTTGAACACAAAAACCTCAGAAACTGCCTGTAACTGCTAATTAATTAATTAAACATCAAAAGAGATGTTTTCCTTGTTTAGCTGGCAAACATTCCAGAAAGTCGATCACTAATCCTAGACCTTGACATCAATGGCAAAAAATATACCTTAAACATATATGCACCAAACTCACCAAACCAAGAATTCTTCTACTCACTACACAACAAATTACTAAACCGAACAAACTATGAAATCATAATAGGAGGTGACTTCAATGTAACCTACAATCCTAACTTAGATAAATCAATAAATAAAAGAAAACAGAATAACATAGATCCAGGCATGTCATTTCTAGAAACCCATATGAATCTTATAGATCCCTGGAGAACATTTAATCCAGACATAAAGCAATACATCTTCTATTCAAACCCGCATAATACATTCTCCAGAATAGATTATTTTTTAATGCAAGACAGTCTACTACAACATACCTCTGAAACCAAAATAGAAGATATAGCAATATCAGACCATGCCCCCATAATCATAGATTTAAAACTAACAAACCCACAAATCTATTAAAGAAACTGGAAATTTCCATCCCATCCAGCCAAATCAGACAGGTTCAAAGCATACTTTGAACAGAGCTGGGCCAATTACCTTGATGACAACATATAACATTTAGAAGACATGAATCTTTTCTGTATGGCATCCAAACCCGTAATGCAAGGCCTAAGAATATCATATGTCACAGCAGAGAAACGTGAATGCCAGAAATATCAAACTCAACTGGCCGCAAACTTAACAAAAATATACAAAACATATGTCTCAAACCAAACCCCACAAAATACATCAACTTACCTAACTGCAAAACAAGCATACAACCTCTATACAACCCAACTTTGTACTTCCCAACTCAAAATGAAAAGAGCCCAGTTGTATAAATATGGAGACAAATCAGGAAAACTTTTAGCTAACCTTATTAGAAACTTCAACGAACAACAAACACAAAAAAAATATTACGACTAAAAACAACAAACAACACAATCACTACAGATCCCAAAGAGATCAAGGAATTCCACAAATTCTACTCCAAACTCTATCAAGCAAAAGATAATCCAGCACAAAATGGAATTAAATTCCTACAAGAAGCTAAACTTGAAAAGGTCACCCCAGAAGAAAGACAAAAAATAGAGTCACCCATCACAACGAAAGAAGTACAACAAATAATATCCAAACTTCCCAATAGAAAAACAGCATGACCGGATGGTTTTACAGCAGCATACTACAAAATCTTGGCTCCTCATATTTATACCCATCTAGCACAACTATTCAACCTACTACTACAAGGAGATACACCACCCCCAGACTTCAACACAGCAAGAACAATATTAATCCTAAAACCCAATAAAGACGCCTTAATCCCAGAATCATACAGACCAATTTCTTTATTAAATCAAGATATAAGAATATTTACAGCAATACTAACCAACAGAATTCAGCCTATTTTAAAAAGAATCCTACATCCAACCCAAACAGGCTTTATAAAAACAAGACACTCAATAACAAACATTAGAAAAGTAATCGCAGCAACCATCACTGCCCAACAGCAACAACAAAAAAATACCTTACTGATATCCTATGTTGCAGAGAAGGCATTTGGCCAAATCTCATGGGAACATATCACCAACATAATCAAATTCCAACACTTCGGAGCCTCATTCCTAAATGCGTTTAGAGCCATCTACAATCAACCTACTTCATTTTTAACCATAAATAATTGAAACTCCAACCCATTCTAACTACATAGAGGAACCAGACAAGGCTGTCCACTCTCCCCACTACTATTTAACCTAGCATTAGACCCCCTGATAAGACAACTCCATCTACAGAAGCAATACAAAGGAATCATTAATAAAACAGAATTAAAAGTATCAGCATTTGCGGAGGACCTACTGCTAATGGTTGACAAACCTTCACAATCCTTACCAATTATTATAGAAACCTTCAAAATATTTACCCCAATTGCTGGATACACCAATAACTCATCCAAAACCATAGCACTAGCACTACACCCCACGCTCCCCAAAAAATTGGGAATATCGTTTCCATATCAATGGGCAATGAATGACATCAAATATCTCGGAATGAATATTACACGAAACATAAATCAATTATACGAAAGAAATCTTCCCAAAATACCAAACAAAATATACTCGAAATACAAACCTGAAAATCACTCCCAATATCGCTAATTGGCAGAATCCACTTAATAAAGATGATAACCTTCCCAAGAATCTTCTACACTCTACAAATGCTGCCTATAACACTAAAACCAAAGGACAATCAAAAACTAAAAGCTGAAATACAAAAATTCCTATGGAATGAAAAAAAACCAAGAATCTCATGGAAAAAATTATCACAACCACGCAACAATGGAGGACAAAACTTATCTGATTTCTTCACATATAGTTTATCAGCACAATACCAACATGCAATAGAATGGATCATTCAAAACAACAAATATACCAATGTCCATATTGAACAAAACATGTGTCCCGAAATATCACTTATTGCTTTATTACACACCAACCCAAACACAAGATCCAAAGAAATAAACGAAAATCTACTACTTGCAACAACCTGTTATGCCTGGCACAAACTGCGTAAAAGGAAAAACCTCAACTCTACCACAACAATATTTCTCCCCTTCTATCACAACCCTGACTTCCATCCTGGGAAAAACTCAGAAATATTAAAAAAATGGAAAGCTAGCAGAGCTACACATATCAACCAAATAATTAACCAAGAAAAAAAAATAATCACGCTTGAAGATATAAAGCTACTACACCCAACAATACCAACCCAAATATTTCCCTACTTCCAAGCCAAATCTTACACACAAAAAAAGATAAAACAACTACAAGAAGTAGACTTCACACACCCAATGGACGACTTAATAAAAAACCACTCACAACAATCCCTGAGTATCAGCAACATATACTAAAGAAGCAGAGAAGAAGTACAACTAGCAACAATAACAACAGGAATAGCACACAGGACAAAATACTATCCAAATTTTACACTAGAAAAACTAGTGAAAGCTACTTTAAAGGTAAACAAAATACTCCTCTCAACCATGTACCATGATCTCACATACAAAATATTACACTGGACCTATTACACCCCACTGAAAAGATTCAAACTCAGCCTAATACAATCACCAGCATGTTGAAAATGCTCAGAAGCAAACAGATTTATATCACTGCCTATGGGAATGGCCAACAATACAAAATTATTGGACAGAAATTAAAAACTATTGTCAGGAAAAACTAACAATAACATTAACCTCGGAATGGGCAATACTTGGCATATACAAGAAAAAACTCTACCACAATCTAACCAAAAACAATCAGCCATTACTAATCAAAATCACAGTGGCAACCAAAAAAAAGCATTTTATCACACTGGCTACAAACAAACCCAATACCAATGGAATCCACACTTAAACGAATAAAATTTTTATTTAAAATGGAATGGCTTAACTCAGTTATGGAAGAAGAAGAAAATACAAAAAAACTATTTGAAACATGGATTCCTTACATAAATACACTCCCAAAAGAAATTAAAAAAACAACACAATTCCAGTATAAAGAATGGTATACAATAGAAATGCTAAGAGGAAACCCTCCTATTGTAGATCAGTAAACAAATACCAAAATAAAGCGACTGGGAAAAGGACAGCAAACATATACAAAAATAATAAAAGCATAAGATAAAATGATATTGTAAGTATAATACCAAACGAGAAAATACTGTTAACTTAAATCATTTTATTATGTCACAATAAAAGAATATGTTAAAAAAGAAATGTAGGAACTAGTCTAGCAGGTATCCAGTCAGGTTCACATCCAAGCTACCTTGTGATACAGATTTTTTTTAATATAACAAAAAAAATATAAAAGCATATTAAATAATTTTAGCATCTTAGTATTTAGGTTTACAAGATTAACTTATTATTTGTAGATGCCTTTAAAGTGCACCTGTCACAGCAAAACCAATACTAATTTTAGTTGTACTAATGAAATAAATGTTATTGTAAATATATATGTAATTTTAAAAATGTACCTTTAAGAAGCATTTCTCTCTCTCTCATCTTCCCTGTCAGCCTGCCTTTTCTTTCCCTGAGTGTCGGGTGGGCGGGGTTAAATAATGATTGACGTTATAGTTCCTCCAATCAGATCCCTTAAATCACGATCTAGCAGTCATCTGATTGGAGGAGCTATATCGTCAATCATCATCACCTGACCCAGGAAAGAAAAGGCAGGCTAACAGGGAGAGAAATGCTGTTTAAAGGTACATTAAAAAAAAAAAAAAGCATATATATTTACAAAACGTTTATTTCATTAGTACAGCCTAAATTAGTATAAGGGGGTAATTCACTAAGCTCCGAAGTGAGCTGCGTACTGTTCGCCTCACTTCGGAGTTACTGAGCTGTGCGTGCTGATGTCCGCGCGCATTAAAGGGAATCCCCTCCCGGCGAGAGCATAAGAGTTGCCTCGCCGAGACGG
>WMED01015838.1:2591-13513 GCA_019650415.1 Pipa parva
GTGAGGGTTCTAGTATAAGACTGTAGGGTTGGATGGAAGACTAATGTGTTGGTGAGAGTTCCAGTAGAAGAACATAGGGTTGGATGGGAGTCTGTGTTGGTGAGGGTTCTAGTAGAAGAACATAGGGTTGGACAGGGGGCTAATGTGTTAGTGAGGGTTCCATTATAAGGCTATATGGTTGGATGGGGGACTAATGTGTTGGTGAGGGTTCTAATATAAGACTGTAGGGTTGGACAGGAGATTAATGTGTTGGTGAGGGATCCAGTACAAGACTATAGGATTGGACAGGGGGACTAATATGTTGATGAAGGTTCCACTTCCAGTATAAGACTGTAGGATTGGACAGGAGACTAATGTGTTGCTGAGGGTTCCAGTAGAAGAACATAGGCTTGGATGGGAGTTTGTGTTGATGAGGGTTCCAGTAGAAGAACATAGACTCTAGTCAATAAGGAATAGAGACAGGCAAATTTGCACTTTAGCCAATAACTTCCTAAGACCTGAGAACTGTGACCTTCCAGCTTATAGTGTTATATTAGTTTTTACAGAAATTTCCATTGTGGCAAAGTATTAAAAGCCTTGACAAAAACTCGAACATCCTGATCTATAGTAGGTTACCCAGATGCATACAGAGTGAAAATCTAATGGATGGTGCATGTCTAGCTGTCCATCAATGGAATCTAACGGTACTCTCCACCAGAAGTACCTGCCCTTCCCCTGTGCTCATTATATTAACTTTAATGAGAGAATCCTTAACCCCTAGAACTATAAAGTGGTGTGTAAAAATACATTCCTGCAGCCATCTTAATTTCTATCCAATGCTATCGGATAGGACAGTTCTCTGGTAATGCTGTATAAAAATGCATTCCTGCAGCCATCTTTAATTTTTAACCAATGCTATCGGATAGGATCTCTAGTAAATGCTGTGTAGTGTCCTTGGATATGAATGTAGTAAACATTATTTTGGTCTGTACAGATCTCACAGTATATGTATTCTTTGTGGGGTAAGAACTACATGTAAAAAGCCAGGGTACCTTACTATTCAATCAAGCCAATGGTGAATCTGCTGTGAATGCCTTGGTACATGTAAGTAGAGAAGAGTATTACATAGCAGGCCCACAATCTGCTTGAAAGGCTGTATAACATAAATTAATAATAATATCTATATAATATAAACTTACTAACTCTACTGCTTTGTATGTAAGACATCTAGTTTTTTTAGAAATATGTTCTTCTAAGCTGCTCTTTTTCCCTGTAGGTGCAGCACAATCTTGTGTCCTCAGACTCTATCTCTGACTTTGATATCTGCATTCCAGCCTGGAGAAAGTTGTATGAAGCCAATAGTGTTCTTATGGATTCCCCTGCAGATGTAATAAATAGCCCTCTGCATAATTCCCCACTGCTCTCTAGCACCCCATCGTGTATGTTGAAAGCTGCTCCAGTGCCTGGAAACACATTTCAGAAACACTCACAGCTGGGTAAAGACCTAGAGGAAAGTGTGGTGAGAAGTTGCTCAGATATTGAGCCAGAAAATGGACACACAAACAATGGAAGTGCAGCTGAACGAAAAGCAATCCAAATGCAGGGCAACAGGAGGACTACAAGGCCTGTAAACAATGATCTGTGCATGAAGAGTTCTAGTTATGCTGGTAAGGGTAGCATACAAGACTTGACACAAAAACCAATGTTGAATCCAATGCAGTTCTCACCTCATAAATCAGGAAACTGTTCTAATGTGAAGAGTTTGAGATGCATGTTGTCTCATAGATTAGCAGAAACATCTGGCTCCATTCTGTCACACGTAACGCTGTCTTCCAGTGTCTCCCAGTCTGTCATCTGTATTGATGAATGCCAAAGTAAACTGGTTACCCATAGCTGTCCTCCTACCCAACTGCAGAATAGTGATGTATTCTATGTAAGCTCTGAACTCTTCTCAGATGGTGACACTCCTCACAAGAGTAGCAATGACTGTTCAGGCAATGGAGACCGATCGAATGTTCATTTATCGCAGACTAAGGACACCACTGAGCTTTTGTCCATTGGCCACACATCTATCATCCCTGGGTGCACATTGCCTAATAACAAAATGAAGCCTTTTGTGAGATTAAATTCTGAATCTGTTACAAAATATTTTCAAAAGGAGAAAAGTACTTCTATCTGTTTGTTGGAGGATACAAATTTGTTACTTGACTGTCAGCCAGATAAGCCTCAGAATCTACAGCCATGTCTTGGATTAAAACACACTACTGACAAGGGGTTGTATGATAAACATTTTGAGGGATTGTGGGGTAATTCTAATAATGACGTTAGCAGGTCACTGTGCCAGACCATAAACTATACAGAGAATCAGAAAAATGGTGTCTTCTTAATTGGGGCTGATGTGAACAAGAAAATGCAACCAGTCGTATGCCTGGACCCAAATGTAGTGACTAATTATTTACACCAAAAAAGCAACAATTTAATGGACATTCAGAATAATAGTATGTTATCCAGTTGCCGTAAAGTGAGGCAACTGTGCGGCACAGGGGATAATGCAACTCGGTGTAATCCTACAGATAGTAAAGTAAATAACTGGAGTGAAGCTCCACAGGTATGGGCTGATATACATGGGAAAGTTTCAGAGTGCATTCCTAGTACTCATGTGCACATTTCCCCTTGCCAAAGTACTAGCCATACACCAAATGAGAGCGAGTGTGTTCTCTCCTTTGTGGAAATGCAGCCAGTGGTGTGTTTGGACCAGAGCACTGTACCTAAATATTTCCTCCAAAAGAGAAATTTAGCAAGGAACTCTCAGAGTGAAGACGCGTTATCTGAAATGTCTCAGCTCAGTAGAAGGATGCCTAAACATAGGGACTTTACTTCACCCAACTATGAGAACAGAACTCCTAATGTAACAAAAACTTCAGTCATAATTCCAATGCAATCCCACGGTAGCCGTGCTCCAGAGTCTGTGGGTATGGGTAGAAAAGTCTGCATTAGCGGATTTAGTTCCAAAAGATGGGGTGGTCGCCTCAAAAAAACTACAAAAGCACAGCAGCAACTGTCTTTTCAGGACAGTGAGATGTCTCTTCACAAATACAAACAGGTAAACTTGGGGACAGATTAACATTACAATGAGACTTGGATGGTTAACAGTGAGGCAAGGTGGATGAGTGTGTGCTCCAAACAATGAAAGTATTGGCTGGAAGTACAAGAGTCCTTCAAGGGAACTAAAATGGTGTAGAAAAATGATCTGCTGGGACTGGTTCAGGAGAGTTAGAATGTGAAGGGCAATGAGGAAGTATCAATGGGACATTATGTAAAAAGGAATAGTCTTAGTAAAATGAATGTGCAGAGTTAAAGCAATGAACTTTGAAAGAGCAGTAGGAAAAGAGGGAAACGAGGTGTCTGGTTTAGGAAAAGCACACTGACTTATAGCAATTGTACTGTGGATATAACCAGTGGTTATACATCATAGAGCAGGCAAAGCAGAAACTCTGACATTGCTGGTGAGCCTTGTACTCCTAATAAAGCTGGTAGTAATCAGGGTAGAGGAACTGGGCAAACAAGGTATTGGGTCAGGGAACTGAACTTTTTAAAATAACAGAAGTGACTAGGGTTTGGACTGATACCCAAACAGGCCACAGGACTGGTAATGTTATCTCTCGTTTATCAGGTTGGCTTGCACTACTCTTCATGTTCTCCATCCTCTTTCCTCCTCTCATCTTCCATCTGGAACTCCTCATTCATGAACTCTTCTGCTGTATGGAACATGAGCCTGTCTCCTGAAAGCTCTACTACCAAGGACCCCCATAGAGAGCATAGGCGGTGGATGCGCCTTAGAGCTGCTCTCTCCTTACACCGCAAGAAAAAGGGTTTGTTTGCCAACCCCTATATCAGAAAAAACATTTTCTCTCCCTCACTTGGCTTTCTCTTGCCTTTTTGTAATGTTTCTTGTCTTTTTATTTCCCACAGTTGAAGCCACAAAGCAAACGCACAGTCCAGCCAATAGAAGTCTTCTCCAGGCACTTCGCTCTCCACTGAGCATGAACTCTCCTTTGGTCTCAGAGTCGTCACCCTTGGTAAAATGACACTGGGAAGCTATTGTTAAAATGCTATTTTGCTTTCTCTTCCTCTTTTGTTCTATGTCCAGTAATACTTGGATTTCCTCATTACCCAAAATGGTTCAGTGTAAGTTTACAGGACTCAGACAGAGGAGAACCTTGCCTTTTTGTCTAGATGAATTTGCCATTTGGATATGTCCTCTTTTCTCTCAGCTTCTGCTTTCTTCACGATGCATGTCTCCCTGTGGCGATGAGCTCACTGATGCTGAGAAGGTATTTTTGGAGTGCCAGCAAGATCAGCCAATCCCTTTCTCCAGCTGCCTGACCAAATCACAGCTTGACCTTAGTCAGAAGGTGGGAGAGGGAGCATATGGAGAGGTGTTTAAAACTCTAAGAGGAGAGCAGCAGGTGGCCCTCAAGGTACGAACCATATTTTTCCAAATATATCTGATCCTATGTTATAACCACAAAACATTACCTGGCTGTTAATAGAAAGGAAAACATCCCAGCCCATACCACTTCCGAAATTACGAAGATACATAATAACTATGAACTTTATCTTCTTTTCTGCATAATCTTTGTTTCAATGTTTCTGATACAGAGTTCTGCCTCAAAGCATATTAGGAAATCAACTGGTATGATGTTACAATCATCTTTTATCTCCAAAATTCTCTCTTTGCATGAATGCTCTATACAGGCCATACCATCTTTTTGTTTATTTTTGCTGAAGGGGTAGTTTTTTTGGCCTTGCAGTTTTCCTAAATAAGCCACTTTCTGGGTGGTGTAGTGTTTCCCAACACATTTTATGTATATGTATGTGTGCTGACTATTATTTCACCTGTAATTGTGAAGCTCTGCATGGGTTGCGAAAGCTCTACAAATTAACATGCATGTTTGTATAAACCCCAGTAAAATGAAATATTAAATCAATGAGTCCCTGTCCATCCACAACAAATATTCCATTGTCTTTCTAATGTTAATTAGGTGATTCCCATTGAAGGCTCACGGAAAATTAATGGGGAAGATCAAAAAAGTTTTTCAGAAATTCTGCCAGAAATTATTATCTCGAGGTGAGTAGTAGATGAAAGCAATGCACCAATGGGACTTCAATTTGTTACCAAAGAATACAAAACTGAGCAAAAGGGAGCGTCAACTAGAAATATGATATCCCCTCTAATGGACATCAGTGATAAGGAATTCATGGAAAATTTCCTCAGTTATTTATGAGTGGACGTTCATTGCTATAGAAAAATTTGTATAACTATAACACAGTGCTCAGTTTGTTCATTTTTAAAAGCATGTTGGTAAATCATTTTTATTATTTATATTTATTTACCTAATGCACACCAAGAACTCTTGGTGAATGAACTACAAGGTCATCTGGAAGTCACCCACCCTGGAAAAAAAAAATTTATGAAAAAAAGGCTTGATGGGGAATACACAGGTGTACAGTAGAGGAGTGGGTATGGAATACAGTATATACCTGTATGGAAAAGGGTCTGGTTGTAGAATACACACATGTACAGATAAAGAGGTTGGATGGGGAATACACAGGTGTACAGTAGAGGAGTGGGTATGGAATATATACCTGTATGGAAAAGGGTCTGGTTGTAGAATACACACATGTACACATGAAGAGGTTGTATGGGGAATACACAGATGTATTTTAGAGGGGTGAGTATGGAGTATATACCTGTATGGAAAAGGGTTTGGTTGTAGAATACACACATGTACACATGAAGAGGTTGTATGGGGAATACACAGATGTATTGTAGAGGGGTGGGTATGGAATACAGTATATACCTGTATGGAAAAGGGTCTCGTTGTAGAATATACACATGTACAGATAAAGGGGTTGGATGGGGAATACACAGATGTATAGTAAAGGGGTGGAGATGGAATATATACCTGTATGGAAAAGGGTCTGGTTGTAAAATACACACATGTATGGGAACGGGATTATACAGAGATATCTGAGAAGACATGTATTATTGCAGCTGCTATATTCCTTAGTAGATGTTTGCTACTGTGGTTGCCTAAATTCAGTCATTTCTAGTAAGAAAAATGTTCGATTAATTATGGTTAAATCTGAAAAATTGACCATATAAGCTTTAATGAATAGGCCATGAATCCCGTCTTAATCCAATTTTTAATAAGACTTAGCTCTATGTTTTTCATTTCCAACTCATTAGTTCTGGGCTTCCCTCATTCTGTGTTGTCAAGCTGCAGACAATAATTATAAATAATTAAATTGGGATTAATGCTGTGGCTCTAGCTCCCCATTAAGGGGAAGGCTTGTAGGGCTGTGGTTCTAGCTCCCCATCATGGGAAGCCTGTAGGGCTGTGGCTCTAGCTTCCCCATCAATGGAAGGTTGTAGGGCTGCGGTTCTAGCTCGCCACCAAGAGATGGCTGTGGTTCTAGCTCGCCAACAAGGGAAGGCTATGGTTCTAGCTTGCCACCAAGGGAAGGCTGTGGTGCTAGCTCGCCACCAAAGGAAGGCTGCGTAGGGCTGTGGTGCTAGCTCTCCATCAATGGAAGGTTGTAGGTACAATCACCAGGAAGCAATGATATCCAATTTTCCAAATGGTCTTCTCTCGAAATTTAAGTATAGACCCTACCAGTTACTTTTTACATTGATGTTTTTGTCTATTTTTAGGGTATTCCCTTTTCTTTTCAGAACTGAACTTTTGCATTGTTTTTCTCAGCCAGTGTATTCACACTTGCTTTTTTTTTTTTAGATCTTTTAGTAAGATATTTCAATGTTACTACCGTATAAACAGTTTGCCATGGTAGGCTTGATATTGGTTTCTGGGCCAAGTCCTGACTTTTGGTTAATTAGTTCTTCTATCTCAATTTATGTGTTTTTGTTAGTCCATCTCCTGATTGACCACAAGTATTGAGGTCAGGGGAGTTTCCTGACCATGGACCCACACTTTGTGTTCACTGGGCCACTTAGTTATCATTTCCTCCATGTGGCCCTGTGTTCCATCATGCTGTAAAAAGTATTATTCATCCCCAAATTTTTCCTGGATCTTTGGAAGTAGCTGCTTTTGGGGAACATTTAGATTCCATTCTTTAATTATGGCAGCGTTCTTAGGTAAAATTGTGAGTGAGCACACTCTACTTAATAAAAAAACAGCCCCACACATGAATGGACTAAGATGCTTTACTGTGATACTCAAAGTAACACTCACCTTTTCTTCTTCAGAAATTGTTCTTCTAGATGTCCCAACCTCTGCTGTTCTGTACATTTTGTAGAATGTCATTCTGCCCTTCATGTTTTTCTTGGAGATAAGTGGGATTTTTTGCCCATTTTTACTCCTAGCAAGTCTCACTGTTCGTTGAGATGCAGTGACACCTGCATTCACTGCTGTTGAACTGATACATTAGCTGACTCGTCCTTATGAGATGGTCCTGGCACCTGCTGAGCATGTTTGGGTGCCCTGAAAACTTTTTCCACAGTAGTTATACCTAAATTCTTAATGATCTGATAAGAGTTCATGTAGGGCACATCTTACAACCGGCAATGATCTGATAAAAGAGTTGATGTAGGGCAATCTTACAACCGGCAGTGATCTGATAAAAGAGTTGATGTAGGGCAATCTTACAACCGGCAATGATCTGATAAAAGAGTTGATGTAGGGCACATCGTGCAACCGGCAATGATCTGATAACACAACATAATCCTACAGCCAGCAATGTCCTTGCCTGTAAAGTCTTTTTGATGCAAAGCAGCGATGAGTGCATGTGTTTTCTTGCATATAACCATGGTTAACAAAAGACAATGATTTTAAGCATGTCCCCTTTTTTAAAGCAATCAGTCTGCCTCTAAGTTAATAAACAAGAGTGTTTCCAGCTGCCTTGACCTCGTTAACACTTTCTACTGAGCTCTGTAGAGAGTAAATGGGATGTTAGGAGGTCTTTGTGTAGCTGAAATTCAGTGAAAATGTTTTTTATGTGATTAAGTTCATTTTCATCGCATGGAATGAAATTGAATTCATCTGAATATTCAGTCATTGTAAAAACTGAAGTAGGACACTTTGTGAAAACCTAAATTTGTGTATTTTTCAAATCTTTTGTTACTACTTTTAGTCAGTGATTGTATTCTGTTTGACGCCCAGTAATGTAAGGTTTGCATAGACGCCCAATGTTGCAAGGCTCGCATAGACGCCCAATGTTGCAAGGCTCGCATAGACGCCCAATGTTGCAAGGCTCGCATAGACGCCCAATGTTGCAAGGCTCGCATAGACGCCCAATGTTGCAAGGCTCGCATAGACGCCCAATGTTGCAAGGCTCGCATAGACGCCCAATGTTGCAAGGCTCGCATAGACGCCCAATGATGCAAGGCTCGCATAGACGCCCAATGATGCAAGGCTCGCATAGACGCCCAATGATGCAAGGCTCGCATAGAGATGTGCTCCAGGGATGGTGCTTTCTACCATTAGTTGGTTTGTTCAACTTCTGCATATAGAGTGACAATATCAAGCTAGAATGGATCACACATCTAACGTGTGTAGGCCAATGCCCATTTATGCCTGTGTGTTTTGGGTGAATAAAAGGGAAAAATTAAAGTCTAAAAGATTTTTTTTTTTTTGTCAACCAGAGAGCTCAGTTTGCTGAGTGAAGGCGAAGAGAACAAAACAAATGGCTTTATCACCCTGCACTCGTGCGTTATAAGCATTTATTAATTTGCCTTACTTTGTCCCTCATTCTCTCTTCCATCCTACTCACCCCCATTACCTTCTCTATTGTCCTCTCCTTCATTATCTCTTATACCCTACTCTCACCCCCTTGCTTGCCCCTCTTCTTCATTTGCTCTTCCATCCTACTCACCCCAATATCTTCTCTATTTTCCTCTCATTCATTCTCTCTTCCACCCTACTCTCCCCATTTGCCTTCTCTGTTGTCCTCTCCTTCATTCTCTTTTTCACCCTACTCACCCCCATTGCCTTTTCTCCCTTGTCTCTCATCCTACTGCTGCTCTATTTTTCCTCTTTTTCCATCTGTCTCATCCCTCAATGCTCCTTTTGCCTTTTTTCCTCCTTTCTCATCTGCCCTGTTTTCCCCTTGATTACCCTCTCTTCCTCCCCTTTCACTTTCCTTCCCCTCCAATGCCTCCATTCCTTTTCTCTCCTTCATTTTTGTTCTCTACTGTCTACCTGCCTTTATATGCTTCCTTCTCCTTCTTTTTCTAGCCTTCCTTTTCTACTCCATATTTATAAGGTGAGTACAGCTATTTTGTGCTTGCAGGGTGCACTGTGTACAGGGTTACTATCCTGCACAGCTTATTGATGCTTGGGACAAGTACAGAGTGGAAAAAGGAAGTGAGAATGAGCGACCTGGTAAGTAGGGTTTCTCCAAATACTCTGCTCTTTCTACAACTGTCTGTCTTTCCTGTTATGCCTCTCATCTCTCTCTCTGTGCAGCAGCTGTCTGTCCCTCTCCCTGCTGTCTCTCATCTCTCCCTCTCTCTCTGTGCAGCAGCTGTCTGTCTCTCTCCCTGCAGTCTCTCATCTCTCTCTCTGTGCATCAGCTGTCTGTGCCTCTCCCTGCTGCCTCTCATCTCTCCCTCCTCTCTCTCTGTGCAGCAGCTGTCTGTCTCTCTCCCTGCAGTCTCTCATCTCTCTCTCTCTGTGCATCAACTGTCTGTCCCTCATCTCTCTCTCTCTATGTATCAGCTGTCTGTGCCTCTCCCTGCTGTCTCTCGTGTCTCTCTCTCTCTGTGCAGCAGTTGGATATAAGTGTATGTGTGTATGTATGTGTATATATGTATATATATATATATATATATATATATATATATATATATATATATATATAATTTTATTTATAAGGTGCCACAAATTTACAATTCAGCAATACAAATGTAATATAGACATGGGAAAAGTGCATTAAACAATACAAGTATAATATCAAAGGATTGTTCACTTTAAAAAACACTTTAAGTGTTGACACAAGAGGTTGGAGGTCCCTGCCCCGTAGAGCTTACAATCTAAATGGGAGGAAGACTTACATGTACAGAAAGACAATAAGAGCTGTACAATGTGCTGAGACTGGTCAATAAATACAGATAATTAGGACAATAAATACAGATATTAAGCACGAATAACTAAATATAAAATAAAATATATTCATATCAGTGCTAGTGCTCCATAAGGAAGGACTTCAGTTTGGATTTAAAAGTGCAGAGGAAATGTTCCTGGCAAAGATAAAGGGGTAAATTCCAGATGTGGGGGCAGAGGGAATGATCCTGGGGTAGATAAAGAGATGTAGAATTCCAGATGTGGAGGGCAGAGGAAATGTTCCTGGCAAAGATAAAGGGGTAAATTCCAGATGTGGGGGCAGAGGGAATGTTACTGGGGTAGATAAAGGGGTATAGAATTCCAGAAGTTGGTGCAGAGAGAGAAAAGGGTTTAAGACAAGAAAGGGCAGTAGTGATGTGTGGCACATAAAGTTGGTTGCTTTGAGAGGAGCGTAGATGATGTCAAAGAACATACAAGTAAGGAAATCTAGGGTGGGGTAACAGAGTGAAGTGCCTTAAAGGCTGGATAATTCCAGTTAACCAATCAAACTTTTTTTTTTTTTTCTTTACATTTTTAAAGTGTACCCGTCACCTCAGGATTATTACATATTTTATTAAAGTATGTGACTTGATAATGTAAATCAAGTAATTAGGAACCAAAAAAACATTTGCATATTGAAAATACACTTACTTCAATCTCTGCCTGATTAGAAAACATAGAAGCTGCTATCTTCATTTTGAATTGTCACTCAAACACTACAGGAACGCCCCTAACAAGCAGGCTCTCTCCTCCCCTGTCTCCAAATCTCATGTGCACGTGCACTAGTAACATAGTTTACAAGGCTGAAAAAAGACACAA
>WMED01015839.1:0-13513 GCA_019650415.1 Pipa parva
TTGCATTCAATTTTTATTCACAATTTGTTTAGTGTCCCAACTTTTTTGGAATCCGGTTTGGAATCATTTTTAGATTTTAATAATACATTGACCATGAGACTGTTCCTATTCTATTTTAGCTTTAAATGGCAGTTTTTAACTAGCACTTGGCCTAATATCTAACCCATCTAACATCCACTTAACCCTTCACCTTTACACTTACATTTGTAAAGTTCTTGAACCTCCTGCTTTATTCTGTCACATTATAACATATTATTGATGACTTAGTAAAAATAGTTTTACATTACACAAGATAGTGACACAATGACCAGTTATTGACCGCACTCTCATGTCTCAGTAATACAGTTTCCCCAAAAATAAGACATCCCCCCGAAAATAAGACCTAGTACAATTTTTTCCAAGTTCAGAAATATAAGGCTTCCCCTGAAAATAAGACCTGGCTGCAGTAAAGTAAGAGAAATATACTGTACCAGTACCATTTCCCAAAAAATAAGACATCCCCCGAAAATAAGACCTAGTGTGTCTTTAGGAGCAAAAATTAATATAAGACACTGTCTTTTATTTTCAGGGAAACACGGTACTTCATTAATTACTTACCACTTGTTAAATCTAACCGCTCCTTGCAACTAACATGATAATTTTCTCCACTGGGGGCACTGTTTAAAGTTTAAGAATAGTGTTTTTTTTGTTTTTTTTTAGTTGAACAATAAAAGCAGCATTGGAACACACAGTCCTATAAATGAACACCAATGTGTAGATAAAATACGACAAAATAAATATTTTACTTTTATAATACTCATCTACTGCATGTAGATTATTGATAATTATGATCGTACCTTGCTGTTACAAGTGCACCAAAATCCTTCCAGCAAAGCAGAAACAAACTGCTCTTTGAAGTGGGCAACGGATAGTTCTATAAGCAAGGGCTCCTGAATATTAATGGGATGGGAAATAGACCCAGCTGTGTTAAGGATATGAGTGTTTGCTTAAAGGCTCTCAGCTAGTTTACACCACAGTGTTAGCCCCAGTGGTCTGGGAACTGACGAGTAACACAGCCATAGTGTGGTCTGGGAACTGAGGAGTAACACAGCCATAGTGTGGTCTGGGAACTGACGAGTGACACAGCCATAGTGTGGTCTGGGAACTGACGAGTGACACAGCCATAGTGTGGTCTGGGAACTGACGAGTGACACAGCCATAGTGTGGTCTGGGAACTGACGAGTGACACAGCCATAGTGTGGTCTGGGAACTGACGAGTGACACAGCCATAGTGTGGTCTGGGAACTGACGAGTGACACAGCCATAGTGTGGTCTGGGAACTGACGAGTAACAACTAGAAATATGTCATGTGTGGCAAGCTTTACTTGTAGTTTTCAACACATATTAACATAACTTTAAAATTTATTTTCCATTCTGATAATTTTTTTTTTTTGGGGAAAAAATGTCAAATTATATCCAACAGAATGCATAAAATCCCAATGTCCGCTGATTCTTGATTCCTTTGAGTTCAGTGGTTAATTAGTCAGGGTAACTAGCAAATTTGCAGTATGCTATCAGCTATAAGTCAGACACCCACAGATGGAACACATACTATGAATTTGGTAGGATGTCATGGAGATCAATATGATGCATTTGGATATGAGCAGTCTGTTATCTTCACTGTATCACATGGTAGTATGTAACTGGCTTTGTAATGAAAATCAGAATTGTCAGAATGTGCAGCATACCATTTCATTGCATGTGCTGGTTTTTCTCCAAGTAGGGCAACTTGTTGTGTTATCCATCAATTCTGTTTTATAGTATTTGCTAGTGCTTTTGACCAAAAAAGTTAGAAGTGCCAAGGAAAGTCTTTCCAATAGCTAAATGAACTGTGTTGAATTGCCAACTATGAAGAATTTAAACATTTTCATCAATCAACCATGATGTTTAAACCACTGAAAGGTGAAATGAATAATATTATCGTGTTTCAATGGCACCTATCAAGGTTTGGGTTTTATAAGCCAGTGGGAACAATAAGTTCTTAAAGCCAATGTGTTGGAAACCGTAAAAACGGACAAGACTAATGATCTAAGCTTGGGGCCAAATAATGATGGCTAAATGTCTGTTTTAGAGCATATTCAAAATAGCAGGTTCTGGGGTGTTTCTGGTGTGCAATGGTGAATGCCTACCAAATGTGATCTGATTAAGGACAGCAGTCCACAGAGTTATAGACACCCAAGACTCATTTATGACAAGTCCATTCCATGGCGGTCCCACCTCACAATTCACAAGATCTAATGCTAGTGTCGTAGTGTGGCAGATACCACACGATACCTTTAGAGGTCTGAGGAGTCTATGCATCTTTTGGTCAGAGCTATTTTGATAGCATGAGGAGAAACTATAGAATATTAGGTGAGTGGTTTTAATGTTATGGCTCAGAAGTCAACAATCTTTACACAGGAGGGAGCCATTTCGCCTCCTCCTCCACCAGGGATAAATTTTTGTGGAGCTGCAACGAGAGAGGAGCGCACATCCCCGATCTCATGACCTGCTGATGTACTATCAGAAGAAGCGTCGAAAGTCATGGGCGGGGGGAGGGAGATGCGCTCAGAGCCACAACAAGGCAGCTGAAGAGCCACATGTGGCTCTTGAGCTGAAGTTTTCCTACCCCTGTTATGGCTGATCAGTGTATGTAAATATGCTAATAAACTATTCTGCTGAAAATATCTGCATGCAGTGGCAAAATCCATAGTCTGATGTACAGAATTCCTAGAAAATGTTTGTTTTTATTTTTTTTGCTGGTAGAAGTAAGGCAACATGATTTATACTCCTGAATCAGAGCATGTCACCTAGTTTTCTAGACCTAACTGACGGGAAATAAAAATGAAAACTGAATTGGAGGATTGCATATCTTATGTTTAAGTCTTCGTTGCCAACTGTCCTTCATTTCCAGACTCGGGCTCTAATTTTGATCTGTCCCAGACAAACTTTTTCCATGGAAATATTCCTTTTTTTTTTTTTTTTTTTAAAGTTAATATAATCAGAGAGCCATTCCCAGGATCTACTGTCACTAAACAAGCTAATAATTATTGGAATTTCCCTTTATGCGTAGCTGCATTCCTATTGGATAGTGGGTTGTGTGGCTAATTAAATTTGGTTGGTTTGGTTAATATTTGGTCTGTCTATTGGTAGCCATGTACACCCTACCCCGAACACCTATTGGACACCCAATGAATAACTATATAAATAATAATACATTTGCTTCTCACTTTTCTCCAAAATAAGGGATAAAACCATGTTCATTTAATACATGGTGTAAATAGGGAATGCAGACTATACATGTGCTTGTAGTTCCTTAGTGAAACATTTGATTAAAGGGAAAAAGTTTTTAGGGAGTTTTCAACTAAAGTCGGCAACCAAGTAGGATGCCACTCTCTGGGGTCTTGACCCCCAAGCATTGTGTAACAATGCACCAGTCCTTCCATTTTTGTAGGGTTAAAATATACGAACGGGTGAAACTGGCAAATTGGAAACGGTTTTACTGAGTTTCATTGTTAATGGCTGTCATGTTGCTAGTTTTTCATGAGGACCTAGGTCACAAATGCACTTTCCAAATAGGAGCAGCCTTGCTAGTATTGTTCTTTGGTACCTTGTTCTTAGTTCAAATGGACACTAAGACACAGGGCACTAAGCAGAACTATATAACCGCTGTACCCATGGGGGACCCTTCCACCCTGAAGCCCCCACATGGCATGTATTTGCCACTAGCATATATTCAAACACCACCTAAAAATGAGGTACTTTTTACTAGAGAGGGATTGGTGCTTGGTAGGTGAAGGGGACTACAGTATTGCTACACAGGGGGTAATTCAGCAAAGTCCGAAGTCCCCTTGCGATCCTTCGATTCACCTTGGCAAAATTGTTGTGAGCTCGCAGGCCAACATCACCGAACGCTTTAAAGGTACTGAAGTCGAATCCTCGAGATTCGCCTCACCTCGCGACCACTCGAGTCGCCTTGCCGAGAATGTAATAGCTTTAAAGCGTTCGCTGATGTCTGCCTGTGGAACAGAGCGAGCTCGCAACAATTTTGCCGAGGTGAATCAAGGGATCGCAAGGTGGCTTCGGACTTTGCTGAATTACCCCCACAGTCCATAGCACGATATTTACATCACTAGTGCCTAGTATGAGAACTGGGGCATATGCACTGGGATTTTAAGCCTAGCAGCACTCTTGGTTATTGTTGTTGGGTTTTTTTGTGTGTGTGTGTGTGTGTGTGTGTGTGTGTGTGTGGCGGGGGTTCTGTCATTTCCATTCTCTGCTGCAGTCCCTTCAGATAAATGCAAATAGCATTGGTATTCTGGTGAGTCTGGAAAGAAAAGGCAACATTTTGGTTAGTGGTCATTGTCTTGCAAACAATACAAGGAATTTACACCTGCAATTTTGTTTGCTGCTGAAAAAAAAAAAGAGTTTTGGATAGAAATTCCGCTCTAAGTCTGAACAGATGTTTGTTATCCATTTTAGGTAATCGTGATGTAATAATACAGCCCAGGAAGAAATTGTAATCCAAGAAAAAAAATTCTGTAGCTGAAACCACCTTGAAGAGGACATCAAACAAAGTGAGTACTGAAGCTGTCATCTGTGCATCTGTGTTTGGAAGGCACAGTGTATATTGGGCAAAGAAGGCTGGTCCTTGGCAAGCTGCTGTGCTCTTGTTACAAGTGGGACTTTCCATGCTGTAATAACAGTTTGTACTTTACGGTTTGTCTTCCTGGGTGTTTTTATAATCCTAGATATCATTCAGCTTTCTCCAATGAATGTTATGATCAGAATCTTTACAAGAGACTTGATACTAATTCATCAAATGCTGCTAATTTACTGACAGATATTCAGTTCTGGCATTTGCCACTAAGTAGATATCTGTATGTACATATTTGTTATTGTAATTTTAATTTTGTGGTGATCGAAATTTTTTGTAAACTTGGGAAGGCCATTTAAAGGAGAACTATTATGGGTTACTAAACTTGCCTGATCCATCTAAGCAGCAGTACACTGTGTACTGCTTCTACATCATCTCACGATCCTCAGCCCAGGATTGTGAGTTGCATGCCTCCCTGCTGCAGCTCTCTTCCTGGGTATCTATGGGACGTCTGCCCACCACTTAGTGTACTGCTGCTAGATAGATCAGGTAAGTTTAGTAACCCATAACAGTTCTCCTTTAATTTGATTACCTCCTCTTTAAAAACACAGGGCACTGATGATACCTTTAGGCTATGTCAGCGGTTGGCAAACTGCGGCTTGCGAGCCGCATTTGGCTCTTTTGCAGCGATGTGCAGCTCCGAGTGAGCTGAGGACTTTGACATCTCTTGTGATGGAATGTCAAAGGTCATGTGATTGGCACCCCACAAACTCCTCCCCCTTTGCAGCTCCCGGTCAATTTGCAGAGGAGGAGGGAGAGAAATGGCTCCCTCCTCGGAGAAGATTGCCGACCCCTGGGCTAGGTTCACACTAGCGTATGATGTTAAGCGCACCATATGCTAGTATGAAAAAAAAAAAATAGAAAAATATGCTGAGCGTATTTTTCTATTGTACTTACCAGTGACAGTGGGAACGTTCTCTAGGCGCTCATAGCACTTCTTATGTGGTCGCATTTTGTGCGCGGTGTATCATACGCCGGCCAAAATGCGACACACAGCATTCCGAACCCAGCGTATGCACATCGTATGCTAGCAAGTCCGGAACTAGGTAAGTGCTATCGGCTTTCATTGAGCCATATTTATCTTTTCACACTGGTGTATTATGTGCTTCGCATAATATGCTAGTGTGAACTTAGCCTTGCTTTATTTGACTTTGCAGCAGTTCCTTTGTTGGCTGTTCAAGATATGAGACACAAAAATGCTGATTTTTTTTTTTGTTTTTTTTTTTCTGTGTTAATTTAAGTATGTATTGAATAAAACTTAACTCCCCAAACATTAATCCAACTTCTGGCAGTTTCCTCCAGAGTTACAGTCAAATCTTTTGCGTTCTGGAGGTGAGAGAAATGGTACAGATTGGGTTTTGTGACTAACGAGCCAGTTCATGAACATGGCCTAGAGTAGTGGTTCCCAAACCTGTCCTCAGGCCTCCCCAGTCGTGCATGTTTTGTGAATATCAACACAGCAACACAGGTGTGTAATTAGTGATAGAATTCATTTGAGGTGTTCTGAGGCATTCATCTGTGCTGCTATGCGGATATCCACAAATCTTCTACCATTAGTGAGGTCTGAGGACATATTTGAGAACCATTGGCCCAGAGAAAGAGTTTGCGGATATTTTTGGCTAGTCATTGCCTAGTATTTTTTTCTAAGATTAAGGGATGATTAAAACTGCCCTAAAAATGCACATAGCGGGTAGTTTTTAAATTTTAAAATAAATGCCACTATCTGTGTCCACATCTGCTCACTCTTATTGCTTAGGTGTCTATAAAATAAAACACAAATACATTACCAGTCTCCCGTTTGGGAACACGGGCTTCATTTGAGGGAGATTTAATCATTGAGAAACACTTAAGAACATAAACTAAACTAATTGCATGAAGTAGTCCTAATAGCTTATTATTCATCAGATGTCATAATCCAGCATAGTTCATTGGTCTTTAACTGTTGCTGCTGTTGTTCATACAGCAGCATATTTTTTTAAAAATTGTAATTCCTTCATTGCCCCCCCAAGTGTTGCGGGGCAAATTTGGGTTCTATTGCCCACTTATGCAGTCATCTAACCTACCTGATAGGAAACTGTAAGGAACTCACAGGTACAATTTAGTAGTTTTGAAGTAGGTGGTAAAATCCCATCTGGCACCTGGAAAATGCTGTAAAAATCGGCTTGCTTTGGGGGATTTTATTTGTAGCAGTGGATACTGGCATTCATAAGGGGCAGAAACTGAATGATTTTAAAGGAGTAATGGACCCCTCCATTTTTCCTTTTTACATGTGTGTGTATATATGTGGCAGGTAGCCTGTTTTATAGGACTCTAATCTATTCACCAACAGGAGTGAGTTGAAGCAGTGTTTCGTTTAACCTATACAGAGCAGCATATTCTCGTCTAAAAAAAGTTACCACTAAAAACCTTTACTAGTAAAACATCAGTTGTCTTTAACTAGTTCATATTAAACACACAATAAGGCATGCAAATCATCTTGGAAACTAAAGTATTATTTATTTTTTGCTTTCATGTACAACTAAAACAAGGAGATGTTTAACCCAATAAAGATTCCTAACTCGCAAACCCACCCCACTGTTAAACTAGATCTGTCAGTTTAGTGTTGCATGATGTAACACAGTAACAACATTTCTAAATAGATCGTCCCTTCAGTAGGAGGGCGAAATGTAATCATGATCCATCTTGCTGCGGTGAGAAAATAGGAGGAAAATTGTTACAGCTAATCGAAGGGATATTCCATTATTATGTCTATACCTGCGCAATACCTGGTGCATAAAACGAAGAATACTTAAATATTACCGCAAGCTTTATTTTACTGCAAACATATAAGAACTGTAAAATAAAGCATAGCAACACAAAAAGGAATTTAGCACTGCCTATTTATAGTTTTATTTACTTATCTAGAAAATGCCAAGCATCCTGTGTTGCACTGTGAAACTGATTGTGACTTAGACAAGAAGATACAAAGTTGTACAAACGCCAAAATTATTAATGATCAAGTTTATATTTTGGTGTATCCAGATTCCTTTGTTCCTTTGAATAGGAAGTTTGGTACGCTTGACCTTCAATCTGTAATTTGTCAATTTAGTAGACTGTTGTTTAGACCTGTTTTTCCCAGAGGATGCAGAGCCTATTTGCCAGTAAGATGGCACGTATATTCTTGACGATGTTGAGTTAATGTATTTCAGGTGGCATATTAAACTTTGTGTTTTCTTCTGGTATAATTGAGTAAAGCTTGGCACCTGGCGAGAAGATTTAATGAACCACTTTCAATGCACACATTCTCTCCAAAATACTTTCCAAGTTTTCCATATGGAATTTTTTTTTTTAGTATTTTCTTTTGTAGCACATGGTCATCAACTAGATGCTCTTAAAAATGATGTCATATAATAAAAGCTAGAGTGTTTTCACGCTTGTTGCATACTGACAAATCCTTATGGGAATCATATTTTGCTTGTAAGCCATCAGTCCTGTTTTATGCTATTCTTACAAAGAAATCTGTTCATCTATACCAGATGGTGAAAAGCAGTTCCCCCTAGATTCATAACAATGTAGGTGTGGTGGCTATAATTTTATGGCAAAATACCTGGCCTACTGATTGATCTTTGTATTCCCATAAGAAGTTATTTTTTTTCTCTACACAGGCTCTGTGTTTACGATTCCAGAAAAACAAGAAGGCTTCATGAATTTCACATTGGAGAGTTAGGTTTTTCAGTATTTATACCTTTTGGGTTTAGTTGTAATGTAAACTATGACATGAACATTTACAATATAGGGCAGAAGCAATCTCCTTGCTTCTTTTCTGCTCTGATACCCAAATTGAATCAAAAATTGGGTTGGGAGGGGCTAAAAGGATGACTGACATTAAAGTTCCTCCAATCAGATCCCTTAAATCATGATCTATCTGGGATCTGATTTGTAGAAGCTATAATGTCAATCCTCATTTAAAAAAAAAGTCTGAGTGGACCTGTCAGAGAGATGAGATAGATGCGTACATAGAAGATAGGGCAGTATATGCTAATGAGACCTAGCTATAATGTACAGTGGTACCTCGGTTTTCAAACGACTTGAATTTCGAACAAATCGGTTTTCAACCACAAAATTTGAGAAAATTTTGTCTTGCAATCTGAACAAATATTTGGAACTCGAACACCCAAGATGAGCCATTGCCTCGCCTGCAGTATCAATACAAGTCAATCTGCGATCGGGTTTCTTATGGGATAAATTGTTTTGGTTCTCGACCAAATTGGTTCTCAACCGCACTTCCAGAACGAATTGTGGTTGAGAACCGAGGTATCACTGTATATAATATTATATCTTTTTTTATTTATTAAAAGACAAAAGCAGTATTCTGCTGTTGATGTTTGCTTAATTAAATCTGAAACAAATAATTATATGCAATAGATCAGTATCCTAGAATAGCTAATTGCTGATCTTTTCCTTCAGTAACTTGAACCACATAAAACTGGATGGTTAGCCTTGAGTTTTATGGCTTTGCAAATTGTAACCGATCACAAACTAAATGGTCTGTTTATAGCATTGTGCAACACTCTTTGGCCGCATTGCATCCATCAGTTAGAACAGTGCCATATTTGGTACTGGATCTACACTGTACAGGTATGCTGTGATTAAACCGTGTACATGGAAGAGAAGAAAATGAGGAATACACTGAATCCGGAGACTTAAGGGCTTATTCATCTTCAGTCATGTAATGTAGCTGAAATTGACTGAAAAAAAAATACCTATTTTTAGTAAATGTCGTGCTAAAATCATTGGAACGACGATCCATGGTATTGATATCGTTAGATTTTTGGCAATATCAATATTCAGTGATAACAATTGCCGGAAACCTAAAAAGAGGCTTATTAAATGGGAGAAGAAGTTGATATCGTTAAACCCCCCCCATTTTTTCTGTTAAATATCCAAACGAAAATCAATTCGACTTTAGTAAATATGCCCCATTTATTAGTGTGATATGGTGAGGATGATGTCACTGCGCTTCACTGGAGGAATTCACATCTTTCCACATGACTTCTCCCACTTCTATTCGACTGACTTCACCACACGGCGCAGTGTGATTGCTTTTGTAACAGTCTGCCTGTTCGACAAACTATCTGCAATTTCATCGATAAGTGAATTTTCGACTATTTTGGCAATGTGACTACAACTGTAGTAAAGTAAATTCATCCTTTTAGTAAATAAGGCCCAGAGGGCCTATTTAGGGACTCTTCCAATCCAACTTCTTAAAAATTATATTTTGGAGGACTCCAACAGGAAATGTAGTGCACTATTCTAGTTAAATTCTGCATTGTGAGCCACCACTAAAAAAGCAATGAAATAAACTGATGCTCTTCTGGGAATTAAAAAGCATAGTCAGATTATAATCAAAAAACGCATGGGTAATATTGTTAGCACCTTTTATGTTAACAATACAGGTATGTATAGGGTTGAACTCCATTGTGTCCAGAGATAAAATAAACTTTTGCTTTTTCATTGTCAGCAGAGGTGAATTGATTGTCTAAAGGACTTAGCTTTTTGAAAAGACTAAATTACACATCAAAGTTATAAATTATCTTTACCCAGAAATATTTCACATTAGCTACAGATATCTTTGTGTGTAAGAAAACACTGGTGTAACGGTAGCTTCATGCTGATAGTTTTATAGTCCGGTGGAAACTACTAGCATTACCGTGAGAGTCTAACCAGTGCAGATTACACTGCTTTCAACAAATGTTAACAATGTTTCATTTGATGTTGTGGCTCAGTGAGTTTTGCTAATAAAAAAAATAAATTTTTAAGTGCGATAAAGAGAAAATAAATACAACTGTGTTCCCTTCCCACGATACTTAAACAGCCAACAACTTCCAACCCACTGCTTGTTCCACAGCAGTAATCGAAACCCCAAGAAACCTTGTCATCTTGGTCTTCCCAGCATTAGAAATGGACCTAACTAAACTGTCATGTTACCTGTAAATTGCTATGTCATTTTATGTATGCTGCATTTGTGTTTACCATTATTTATAATTTTGCTTGCAAGGCATGAGTTGGCTATAGATATTGGGCTTCTTTTGATAACTGGACATTAGTCAAAGCTTTATAAATATGGAGGAATTTGCCAAGCTATCTAAGGAAGCCTCACTCTGCATTCTCAGGAATCCAACTAGATTTTTGCTCATAGCCTCATTTTGTCTGAATCCTGCCTTACAAATGTAAATATGTGTGGTGATCTCTAACTGCCCAGCCAGCAGAGCAAAAGTGCCAGGGTGCTATTGGCCAATTGGACAATCCTGTCTAAGGACATCCTGTCTTCATAGGCCTCCTTTTCACCACATAGAAGGAAAAGCCTACAACACACACATACACGCACACAAACACACACATACACGCACACAAACACACACATACACGCACACAAACACACATACACGCACACACACACACAGCTGCAATTCCCAACAGTCTCAACAAGGAGGCTGGAGATGAAGGTTGCAGACCCCTGGGCTAGGAGCTAGGTGTGTGGTGTGTTTTTCTTTTGGTACTATAAGGATACTCTATTAATATTCCATTCTATCTGACAGCTCCTCACACACTTTACAGCCCCCCACTCCTTCCTCAACTTATACAAGGGTCATAGCAAATTTCAAAATTTTTGGCCCAAAAACTGACCTCGACTTATACACGAAGTCGACTTATACTCGAGTATATACGGTAAATCAAGATAAACAGATATTTAAAGTCTCATGTATACAATAAACTTTGACTGTCCCATTCCTTATTATTCTGCCTATGGATAAGGTTTAGAAATCAGATATTAGGACATATTTCCCTCTCTAAGGGCGAACGTTATCAATGTCGTGAGATCTTGAGTTGATCCTGCAAAATTATCACTAGAGTTTTCCAATTGAATTTTTCAATGGAAAGGTAACCATACTACTAATGTAAATGTAAAATTCGATAAAAAAACTCGCGATAACCTCGCGTTATAAACTAAACTTAAAAAAATAAGAGATTGGTCTTTTTAACGTTAACTTTCACCCTAAGTGTGTTTTTGTTTACAAACGCCTACCTATATGTGTAATCACTTTGGTATTCCTTCTTAAACCAAAACATGTGGATATCTCATCTGTAGTAACTCTAACAAAGTAATCACAACATAGCAATGTACAAGGCTTAAATTCCTTCTTTATCCATAATCTCCTGCATCCTCTCAAATATATTGTTGTTGATCCCTTGTCTGTCAGGCTCTTTTACTGACAAAGAAGTAGCCTGCAGGCAACAGAGGTATTTCATTACTAGAATTTCCTGCTGGCTGAGGCTGCAGTCATCATATACTGCGCAGGTGACTCCTGCCTCCTCCATTCAGTAACTGAATAACTGTCATGTTTGGCCATTCAGTGTAGGGGACAGTTAACATCGCAGTGTGTAACACCATGCACAATGAAGTCATACACATGTAGAACGGCTGCTGGTGTCAGTTTGACCCTGATCCCTTAAGACTGCATATTGGGATGTCAACTGCTCTGTACTAATCCACAGACTGAAACTGAACAGCAATTTTACATTTCAGGATAGAAGGTCAGGGCTACAGTAGTATTTTTTTCTTTTTTTTTAAAGCAATAAAAAGTTGTCACCACAGTAATCATGTCTGTTATGTCACACAGGAGGGTCAGATCCTTATATTGTAACTGGGGTGATTGCTACAGGCAACTAGCCCGTTTTCTTTAACTTTTTTTTCCAGTGCCAGTTGTTGTGATGAGGGAGGCTAACAGGGTAGAAACGAGAGCAATGTGAATTTTAAGCAGGGTGTTTGCACGTTGCTGCCTGCTTTTCCAACATCAACAGCAACTCAAGCATTTTCACATACCTCAGACTGAATTATACAAGCTAGTCTTGCGCGTCTTTCTTCCAGGGATGGCTGATAGATGTAGAAGGTGTTTGTTTTTTGTTTTTGTTTTTTTTTATCAGCTTCAGTTATGCAGACTGATAAAAAGTCCATGCAGTGGAAGATAACACATGAAAGCTGTTTCCATCTCAAATGGAACTGTAGTCAAATATTTCTGCTGTGGAGCTACAGAAAATATTTTGATGAAGTACAGACCGTGCCCTGCTGGGATTGCTCCTAAAGGAAAAAGTTCAGTCCATATGCATGTATGTATAGGAACTGCCATGATGTAGAGATTATGGGGGTAAATCAGCAAGCAGCGAAGTGAGCTACGATGCGTTCGGCTCACTTCGCAAATGGTAGTATGTGCATGCTGATGTCCTGCGCACGGACATCAGCATGCGCGTTAAAGGGATTCCCGTCTCGGCAAGGCAACTCTTTTGGTCTCGCCGAGACAGGAATCCCTTTAATGCGCATGTTGATGTCTGCGTGCATGACATCAGCATGCGCATGCTACCATTTGCGAAGTGAGCCGAACGCATCGTAGCTCACTTCGCTGCTTGCTGAATTCCCCCCTATCTTGGTTAAAGGAGATGAAAATATTTCATTGTTTATCCCAAACCAACCATTTTTCTAGTACATTTTTTTAATATCTTCTCTTTATTTTCCTGATAATACCTACATCATCATTTCATTTTCCTATCCCCCCTTGCATAAAATCTCTTGCCCGGCGTGCAGTTTTTTTAAATAAAATTTCAAGATTATTACATACCGTAGTTGCAAACTGCACTGTGGAAACAAATCAAGCTGTTCAGTCTTTAGGAGATGCTGTGAGTAGAACCTGGAGGACACCAGAGGTGATTACAAGCACAAACTATCGTTAAAACAGCTCCTAGCTAAGGGGGGAATTCACGAAGCTCCGAAGTGAGGCGCGTAGTGTTCGCCTCACTTCGGAA
>WMED01015843.1:0-13512 GCA_019650415.1 Pipa parva
CTCACTTCGGAATATCGTGAATTCCCCCCTTAGTCTTTGTAGGTGTTGGCTACCTAGGTAGGTATACAGGGCAAGTGCAGTTTGGTCTTCATATGCTGAACTATTATTCCCAGCATCTTTCAACATATATTGAAAGTTCTAGTGGTGTTAAAGTGCACCTGTCAACTCAAAACTCTAATACTAATTTAGGTTCTACTAATGAAATAAACATTTTGTAAATATAAATGTATTTTTAAAAATGTAGCTTTATACAGCGTTTCTCTCTGTCATCTTCCCTGTCACCCTGACTTTTCTTTCCCGAGTCTGGTGGGTGGGGCTAAATGATGATTGACATTATAGCTCCTCCAATCAGATCCCTTAAATCATGATCTAGCAGGAATCTGATTGGAAGACCTATAATATCGATCATCATTTAGTCCCGCCCACCCAGCCCAGGAAAGAAAAGTCAGGCTGACAGGGAAGATGACAGAGAGAAATGCTGTATAAAGTTACATTTTTAAAAAAATACATTTATATTTACAAAAATGTTCATTTCTTTAGTAGAACATAAATTAGTATTAGCTTTGAGGTGACAGGTGCACTTTAAAGTCCAAAAATGATGTTGTGGTAAATCGAGAAGAAATAGCATAGTTATCTACCTTTGTGCAATGGTTATTAAAGAAGGTTCCCAGACCTGAATTGACTGCTGTTCTTGTCTTCTTGTGCCCCCAGCTGGATGAAAAATATCAGTACTGTATATATTATCCATTGCATGTGGCTGGATGCAGTAAGCTTCCATGCCTCTGGTGGAATTCCTGTATTTTAGTGAAGTTAAAAGAAGGGGAACAGTGCTCTCTACTGGTCAGAACTGAAAAATCGCAAGCCTACTGATTCTTAGATGCTAACAAGATATTCATCTCGTCTGTGATTTAGATGTATGGCTCTGTATCATAGGGCTCATTTACACTGGCACTTCTACAAGTACAATTGGGAAGCAGTAAAATCACCACTACAGTTTGCAGCAAAATGCCAGTTTCTATTAATTCTGATGTTAGCGCTTTTCAGTAGATGCCGCTATGCAAATGACTTTGTGTGGAGTATAAACCGTGTAAAATAAGCTTGCAAACAATAGAATTGCTACAACAAGGCGATTTCATTGCAACTCCATTAAGTCGATGGCATTTTAAAAGTTATAACTACTAGATGCATTGCCTGAATATAGCAGTTACATTTCACTCCCAGCAACTTTTGCATTCGCTGTTACCTGTATAAACTATGCCATAAGAGCTAATGATATGTAACAACAGCTTAGAATTTGTACAAAAGTTGCCAGTGTAAGCCAGCTCTTAGACTGTACCTGCACCAACAAACCAGTGTGACTTGGGTACAAGCAGTTAAAGTATGTCCTCTTCTAATCCATAAGCCAGGCTTAACCTATTATGTTTTGATTTTGAGACACAGTTCCTGGATATCTGGGAACTGCTGAACATGTATGGGGATAACATATTTCTTATATAGTGAGTGGGCTGTTGCCTGCTGTAAGATCATATCACCCTAAGCTCGGGCTGTAGACAGAAGCCTTAGAGTTAACTCCTTCTTCTGTGATTGTGCCAAAGAAAACACTGCGCCGCCATGTCATAATGTTTCAAAACAAAAAGAATTACAAATCCCATGAGCCTCTGTCAAGTATTTAGTCTCACCGGTGTACAGTGGCAGTTGGAGGGATGCAGAGGCAGTTAGGAGAATTGTGTATTGTAGAAGATGAAGCATAAATATGTAGATAAATAAATAGCGGTGAGTTAAGCTATAAATGGCTAGTTTACTGTAAGCCCTGATGTTGTTTTGAAGTTTTTGATGACACGTCAGTTTGCACAAATTGGCTATGTAAATCTTTCTTTCTCTTTTCTGGGACTCTAAGACTATTTAGGGGGCAATTCAGCATAGTGCGAACTCATCGATCCATCGCAGAGGCTGTTACGCGCTCGCTGATGTCCGGATGTCTGTGAGCTGATGAGAAGGATCGGGAAGTGAGGTCGCACTATGCTGAATTACCCCCTTAATTTGTATTGTTCCATGGTACACAATAGAGCTAAGTGGGATTTTGTTTATTTAACAAACACGAAATAGCTACAACAACAGTGAAGGAAAACAAGCCTTTAAGTAAGGCCAGGGAGACACTAGCGTATATGTGGGCTCAAAAAAAACGCATCACAAAAATACGCACATTTACACTGGTGTATTTTTGGGGCGCATTTTCTATGTAACCAATAGGCACTTACGCTTCACTTTTTGTCCCTGTGTGACTATTGCTACTAACCAGGTCGCATTATTCCATACACTCACAAAACGCATCATGAAGCATTCTAGTGCATGTTCCAATCTATAAAACGCAAGTCTGACAGTGTACGTTTATCAGTCTTTACTTTCAATGGTTTTTTCATGATAGGCATTTTTGGCGTTTTTTTGTGACACGCCTTTAAACTACGCTGGTGTGACCCTAGCCTAACACAAATCAACAATTTCCCTGCAAAAAGAACATTTTTTTTTTTTTACAAAGAGTGTGTATAAATAACTGCCATGTCAATCCATATAGAACTGTTTCCTTTCCTGCTGTCACTGATCCTTTAAGCGAGGTTCTGCAGGTATAGTGTTACATAACTATTACAATGGAATATGAACTATGTCTCTCTCTGCTTCTGGAACTTGTCTCTGTTTTTCTGTTTCCATGGGGATAGTCTAGATAGATGGGCCAACCAATCATCATATTGTCCTGGTATCCATTTGATAAATGTGATTACTGTACATCAAAAAAATGGGAATGGATATAATGATAAATCAGGAGAGAAAGTTCTGTAAGGGGGGGTGGTGTTACAGAGACATACAGAGCACTCCCATTCACAGCATACAACGTTTTCACAGCCTGTTATTTTAACTTATCATCTCTCCTCAGAGAGATCACTCGGGAATATACAATACACTGAAAGGATGGGAAGGGGAGAGGGGGGCTTAAACGTCCTTGTCCATTTATGTATTTTTGGAACTCTTGTTTATATTATCCCCTGACTTGAGAAACTTGCACCACATTTCCAAGGCTTTTTTTGGCCAAATACAGTCTATGTATAATCTACTAAATACTGTCTTAGAAACCTATTACCCAGAATGTGTAGATGACAGTCTTATACCCCTCAGCAGTCCCATTTTCACTGGTCTTGTCCTGCAGGCTTTCTGCCAAAGTCCGGCTCCCTCTTCGTGTACCTGATGTCTGGCCCCTGTGATTAATGTCACTGGCGCACATCCAATCAGGGAAAGTGTGGTCCACTGGTGACCTCATTAATGATACCACCAGCCCTGGTTATGCTAGCGCTGTTCCCCCTTGCTATAATTGGGAGTTATGCAGTCCTGTTTATGTGGGGTGGCTTTTCCGGGCTGGGGATTTCAGGAGAATATGTTTAGAGTTTGGACTTGCTTTTACTAAGTATATACTTTCATATTCCTATGAGGAGTATTGTTCTTTATTAAAGCAGAATTTCCATTATACAATATAGAAAAAAGTAAATACAGATTAGTAGTTAGTTTGGCATTAGTCAAAAGGGAAAGTAATGAATTCTGTGCACTGGATCGCCCATAGTGCCAATGTGTTTTACAGCTAGGCAACGACAGTTTTACAATCTAAGACTGTTCCACAGTGATAAGGTCCAACCAAGGATTATATTTATTGTCCTGGCAATTCTCCACCATACCCAGTCTACCCTATCCCTGTATTACATCTTATCTTGCTATTCCCAGAAACAGAAATGAACAATATAACATAATTCTATTCTTTTATTTTCAATTCATCGGTGTAAAGTATTTAGGTACAGAATTTACAATCTAGGCTGGAGCCAGACTAGAGTTTCACATCTGGTAACTTTTTCAGTACATTTTCCTAGAAACTGCTCAGTGACATTTCTGGGAAGTAATTTATGTGAATCTTGGGTTTACGACCCAGTAGTTTGGATCCAGACTTAGTGTTTGTTTTAATTCTTTCAGTTGGTAGAAGTAACATAGTAGTTTTGTTGTGAACATTGACATTTAGTGGTTGGTTAAAGCAAAATACTTACAAAATTGTCCTTATTAGGTATTTGTCCTAAACCAGCGGTTCTCAACCTGTGGGTCACATCCCCATCGGGGGTCGAATGACAATTTGCCAGGGGTTGCCTAAGACCATTGGAAATATAGGGTATGAATGGGGTTGCCAAATCGCAGGGAATTGTACTAAAGGGTCGCAGCAATAAAAAGGTTGAAAACCACTGACGTAAACTAACTTATACCAAAGAGACCAAGAAAATCCCAGTAGAGCGCACACTGTATAATATAATTAAACATTGGGAAAAGCACATAAAGTTATGAATGAAAATCAATATTTATTAATACAAAAACTCAAAGAAACATGAATACAAATCATGGGTGAAGGACACAAGAAAGTGAAAAGATAAAAACATTTAAAAAAGTCTGCAAGGAGACTCTGAAATGACGTAAACTAACTTAGCATAAGTTGAAATATTTGCAAAGTGAAAAAAAATATAGTATTTTCAGTTGCAGGTGCTATCATTGTTTATATTCACATTTTCTTTCTGCTCTTCTCCAACATTTGGTTAAAGTCTATCCCATTTTGGGCAAGTTTCCACCCTTGTGCAATCCAAAACTTACAAGGCATAGCTGGGAGGTATTTGTACTGTATGTCATAATTACCATAACTAGTCAGTTTCAAGTTTGGCTTATTATGAAGGTCTTGTTGTATATCGGTTGTGGGGAAACTATGGCCTGTGAAAATCTTTGGCCCGGCCCTTCTGCCAACATCGGGTGACAGGGCTGGGCTGTGGGGTAGGTAGCCATGCTCCACCCCCTCCTCCCTGTCCCTACCTATTCCCTGTCCTGGCTCCTTAGCGCTACAGCGTTCCTCTCACAGGAAGTTGAAAGCTTTCAACTTCCTTTGAAAGAGGAACGCTGAAGTTCTAAGGCTAAGCGCTAGATCAGAAGGTGCTGGGACAAGGAGGAGGGAGGCAAGCACCAAGATAGGGCCCCCCTCCTTCAGAGGGTAGGGTGTAGGAAGGAGGGGGCAGCACAGAGGGGGTAGGGGGTGTTGTGGGGGCAGTCTGGCCCTCTAAAGCCATTCTTATTTCCCATGTGGCCCTATGAGAAAATTAATTGCCCACCCCTGTTGTATATGAATGAGAGACACATTACAGTACATACAGAATCCATCAGGTTAGAAATTATGTTAAATGAATGATTGCCACAAATAATTTATTTAGGGGATATTTAATATTGCTTTGCCGTGCCTCTCTCTGTAACAGTTATTTTCTAATGCATTAAAATCAATCTTGCTGTCAGTCTGACTAATGAGATGTTTATTTAACAGTAATTGTGTTCACACTGACACTGTATCTGTGTTTATTTTGCAGGAAGCCAGAGAAGGGAATCCAGTATCTAATTGAGCGGGGGTTTCTCTCTGACACACCTGTTGGGGTGGCACATTTCATTCTAGAGAGGAAAGGCCTGAGCCGACAGATGATTGGAGAGTTCCTGGGAAATCGACAGAAGCAATTCAACCGGGATGTGCTGGAGTAAGGAAGCTTGGGCTCCAGTATATAAATGATTGTATTCCTGGTGCATGAACTTTAATCACATTTACTCTAACTGAATGGAGAGGACTTCATTTTAACTTAGAGAGGGGTTCTGCATTAGGAAACATGCATTCACCTAGGTATTTCTGAGAGTATTACATGGAAGTAATGATTCCTTAGAGCCCTGGAACCTGCTCGCAGTATAGAGTTTTCAGAAAAAATATTTTGCCCTTTTGCAGTTGCTAATGCAATGGTTAATGAATATGCAGAGCAGGATGATGACGTGATAAAACCTGATAGGACTGTGAGCTTGACTGGCCCCTCAGGATACGGGGAAAAATCCCACAGGACAAGGCCTTAGTGGGCCCTGCTGGATTTTCATACTGCAACATCATAGCATATTCCTGAAGGCAGTGTAAATTACTGATGTTGGCAGATGGAGACAGAAAAGAGGTAGGATACAAGTTAATCATAGGCACCAGAGAGTGGAATTAAGAGACATGCACAGAAATGTTTATCTTCGTTCCCTGGTGTGCCATGGCACTCCAGTCTGTCACTTTTTAGGGCTCAGGGAGCGCCAACGGTACAAAAACCTGTTCTCGCCAAATGTTTCATCTGAGTGGCTGCGTGGATATCCACACAATATTCACAGTTTATGCAGCCTTAAAGGAACAGTCAGGATGAATTTTAAAAAAAAATACATTTGATTATTTATGCTAACACCTTTTCGTAAATGGGATTTATTATCATTTTGTTTTTTTTTAAATTTAAAATTCTTACCTGTAAAGAAGTACTATACAGCACTTCCATGTTGCTTTCCCCAGCCTCCTACAGCACCGGCGACTCTACAGCATCCTAATCAGGAGATCCCTATTAGGAGTACATTCCTCGCTAGCTGCGCTCCTACTGGAGACCCGCATTGGCAGTTCCTAGAAGTCACATGGACAGCGTGCACATCATCAGTGTGTCCTCTCTGTATGACGTGCACGCTTGTCCATGTGACTTCTAGCAACTGCCAATGTCTGGCTTCACTAGGAGCGTGGGTAGTGAGGAATGTTCTCCAGATGGGGATCTGCTGATTAGGATGCTGGGGTATGCCAGTGCTGTTGGAGGCTAGGGAAAGCAAACATGAAAATGCTGTATAGTACTTCGTTACAGGTAAGAATTTAAAATGTTTTCTAAAAATTGATAATAAATCATATTTACAAAAAAGGTGTTAGCATAAATAATCAAATGTTTTATTTTAATTCGGCCTGACTGTTCCTTTAATACAGGTTGGAGAATCTTTGGCCTAAGCAAAACCAAGGTATTGAAGAGAATGTTGGGAATGTTGAGGCTTTCACTGTCTGAGAGAGTGCAATTATAGACACAATAGAGACTGAGCAAATGAGACTTGATCACTTTTTTTGCTAGTCTGAGAGAGGCCACACAATCGACATTTTTGACTGGTCCTGGTTGTAGTGATCTGTATTTTTTTGTATACTGTACAGTATATTGTGATCTATGAGGAAGGAAGAACACTAGTCATGTAGATTTGATGCAGCTATGTATTTATGTATCTGCTAAAACATACAGGAGAATTTACAAATGTCTTTACAGAAGTGTATTAATACGCTGAAACCAATCAGCTATTAGCGTTCACTGGTATAGGGAAACTTTGATTATGAAACCATCTTCTGATTTGTTGCTGTAGGTTACTGAACCTCCAGAAACAATTGCAACTGCTGATGAATTTTCCTGTTAGTCACCTCAGTGTATATATGTTGGTAGTGGTAGCAACTTGTGTATAAAGGGTTGAAAGTGTCTTTCTGCTCACACCAATGTTTTTCCTAGCTGTGTGGTTGACGAGATGGATTTCTCAAACATGGACTTAGATGATGCTCTACGGAAATTCCAAGCACATATCAGAGTGCAGGGAGAGGCTCAAAAAGTGGAGAGGCTCATTGAAGCTTTTAGGTAATGCAGGTTCAATACCCTAAGTTACCTCACTGACATTGGGTTGTTGTAGGTCTGCAGGTTGGACATTCCTTAATTTTCTTTTCTCTGTATATTTCTTGGTGATTCCAGTCAGCGATACTGTGTATGCAACCCAGCTCTTGTACGCCAGTTTCGGAACCCAGATACTATCTTCATTCTGGCCTTCGCTATAATCCTGCTGAACACAGATATGTACAGCCCGAGTGTTAAAGCTGAGAGAAAGATGAAGCTAGATGATTTTATTAAAAACCTGCGGGGTACGCTGTTTTTCCAGAATATTAATTTATTCTTTTTGATCAGTCAAGTATAGATTTGCTATATCAAAGTTCTTTTTTTTCTTCATCCTCTTTTATTATGGTATTTTGTCTGTTACAGGAGTAGATAATGGAGAAGACATCCCCCGAGACCTGTTGGTAGGAATTTACCAAAGGATCCAGGGTCGGGAGTTAAGAACAAATGATGACCATGTCTCTCAGGTGCAGGCAGTTGAGAGAATGATCGTAGGAAAGAAGCCGGTAAGAGGACTGCTCTGTTCATTCTCTAAAAACCTCCCTTACATTTCAATAATGCTTTAACTTAATGAAAGTCTCCATCTTCCTAATGGTTTTATTCCTTCCTCCCCTTTATTACCGTGCTTTTTCTCCACTTATTCTTCTCCATAGCATCATCCAGTATTGTTTCCTACACTACCCTTCTTATCTGTCCCTTTCCATGTGTGACTCTAGGTTCTGTCTCTTCCACACCGACGTCTCGTCTGCTGCTGTCAGCTCTATGAAGTTCCTGATCCAAACCGTCCTCAGAGGATGGGTTTGCACCAGAGGGAGGTCTTCCTCTTCAATGATTTATTGGTGGTAAGTGAGCAGCATGCCACTGTCCTTGAGAAAGCTGGACTCTCTACACAAGCATTTGTGTAATGGTTTTATTTTTTCACCCAATCTGCAGGTGACAAAGATTTTCCAGAAGAAGAAAATCCTAGTGACCTACAGCTTCCGGCAGTCCTTCCCACTGGTGGACATGCAAATGCAACTCTTCCAGAATGCCTGTATGTTACACCTTAACATCCTTTGCTGATAACATAAGATGCAGCTTGACTTGAAATTAAGTGGTGTAAGGCAATATGTCTGTTGTAGTTTTCTGCTATTGCCAGCTTCCTGATTGGCAGGATAGATGATTCTCTACTAGTTAGCAAGCTGGCAGGGGCAGTGGGCATGAAAACACTCTAAAGGAGGGAGGATTGAAAAAAAAAGAGACTGTGAGCGGCTCCTCTGAATAAGAAGGATTAAAAAGTGGTTGAAAGGAAATAAAATGGCACGAAGAGAGATTTTAGGTGATGAAGTATTATAGAAAGTTGAGAGAAATTGAAGAGGTGGGATTTAAGAAAAAGGTGTCAAAGCAAAGGAATTCTTCGGAACATGCTCAGATCACTGACCCCAACAAGGAAAGGAAGTAATTGCGTGAACATTAAACAAGAGCAAAATATGGTGTGTAATGATTTGCAGTTCTACTCTCAAATGCTGTAAGTGCTAGTGTAAGAGTAAATCAACACAGTCATGCAAATGTGTTCTTACCATAAAGCAGGAGTCACCAACTAAAATTAACCGAGGTCCAAATTTAAAAATTTACCAGAAGCAAAGGTCCGGAACATCAAATTTTTCTCACTTGGACCAATGCCAGCGGCTGTGCTTGTCCTCCGCATGTAAACAGATGGGCGGATTTGATTGGCTGATTTACATCACGTCTGGCATTCTGCTGTTTTACTGTAATGCAGTGGTTCTCAAATGTTTTCTATCATTCCCCACCTGAGAAGAAGGGGAATTTACTTGCCCCATATCCCCCCAAATCACCCCAACAATATGGGAATAGAATAGAATAGATATTTATTGTCACTAGAAATACAAAGTATATCAAGTGAGATTAAAGCCCCTACAAGCCCTTTCCCACACTGTGCTGTCTTTTCACTAACCTCTCCCTGTTGGTGCGGTTCCTGTCTCCTTTGGGTCGCCTCCGCTGCTGCTGTCTCAGTGGAAAAGTGCCGGAGGCCTATCTGGCCCCAGGCTTTTTCTCTCCTTCTGCTCCCTCACCTCCTGTAACAGCCTGTGAGCTCAGGATCTCTGTGCACATATGTCTGGGTTCGGGTAGGCTGCAGGTAAAGTTGCTGTGCGGATCTACTGTATTTGCCGGCGTATAAGACGACCCCCAACTTTTCCAGTTAAAATATAGAGTTTAGGATATACTCGCCGTATAAGACTACCCCTCTTCCAACACAAATCCTGCTTGGATTGGTCAGCTCTCCCTGCCTGTTCAGCACTCCCTGTCTCCAAGATTATCAGAGCACCATCACACTGTGCTGCCCCCACAAGCCCTTTCCCACACTGTGCTGCCCCCACAAGCCCCTTCCCACACTGTGCTGCCCCCACAACCTCCCTCCCACACAGGGCCGGTTCTAGCGCTGGGTGATGTGGGCGACTGCCCAGGGCGCAATCTATTTGAGGGGCTGTCGCCCACATTGCTCACTGTAAACTTACCTCCTCCAGCGTTCCAGTGACGCTCCTCTTCTGAGTGCCACTCCACAATGAGGTCGCATTCCATTTACCTCATTGTGGAGCGGCACTCAGAGGAGGAGCGCCGCTGGAACTCTGGAGGAGGTGAGTTGGGAATGCTGGGCGGGTGTGTGCGCGCGCGCGCAGGGGGGGGCGCAGTTCGGCTAGGGTGTACTTGCTGTCCCCACAACCCCTTACCACCCTCTGAAGGAGGGCGGAGCTAGCTTAGTGCTCACCCCCTCCTTTTCCTTCTCCTTATTGTCGGTTGTCAGTAGCGCTTCCTCTCCCCAGCACTAATTAAACTTCTTATCGCTCACAGGAAGTTTAATCGGTGCCAGGGAGAGCAATCACTATAGCACAGACAGCTCCTCTGTTACCGGCTGTCTGTGCTGTAGCGTTGAGCTGAGCGCTATGGGGAGTGGAATCGCAATAGCACTCAGCTCAGCGCTACAGCACAGACAGCCGGTAACAGAGGAGCTGTCTGTGCTTGTAGCACTTCCTCACCGCCGGTCTGGACAGGATGGCTGTCGGATCCGGACCGTGGTCCGCCTGTTGGCGACCCCTGCCATAGAGGAACTATGGAGGGAAAGGCCAAGAACTGCCCCTCAATTGCTGAAAATGGGTAATTTTCTTGAAAATGATTGTTGCTCAGACCTGTATGTGTTCATAGGATGATGGTGCAGTGCATCTTGCAGGGGGGCTGCACTGGATCTTTCACATTATTAATTTCTATAAGACCATCATCTTCTATGGAACTGTACATATGGGAACACCTCTAGAAAAGCACACACAGGCCAAGACCTATATTGCCATTAGATGCGCCACAATAACAGAGGGTGGACATTTTCCCCATGGGACCACAAAGGCAAGGAATTTAGAAATGACAAGTTAGATTTTCTTTTTCAATTTTACACTTTTTTTCTTTCTTTAGTAAATTAATCTTTATCCACCATTTTTGCCATTGGTGTGATCTTTGCATTTGCTGTCACAAATGATATTTTTAGCCAATTCCTATAAAATAAATATGTCCCTTTAGTCCTGGTTGCTTGGGATGAGTTTACAGACCAGGAAAGACTTTGCCTGTGTTTTTGCATTTTACCCTTTCATAGATATAGATTGGTGTGTGCCACATCCTTGAAACCAATTTTCTGCTCTGTGATTACAGATTACCAGAATGGCATTAAACTGCTATCCGCAGTCCCTGGCGGCGAGCGTAAAGTGCTGATCATATTTAACGCCCCAAGCTTGCAAGATCGGCTGAGGTTTACAAGCGACTTGCGAGAATCCATCGCAGAGGTGCAGGAGATGGAAAAATACAGGGTTGAATGTAAGTTTTACTTTATCTGCATTATCTAAAGTAATATTAATGAAATGTAGGGTCTGGAATATCGGCAAGATTTTTATCACCTGCAACAAGTCTCCTACCTGTAGGTTACTGAGTTACTCTTCCCGTAAAACTCTTTTTTTCCCCCCATTTATTTCTCAGCTGAACTGGAGAAGCAGAAGGGAGTGATGCGCCCCAACACATCACCCGGCCCGGGGATGAAGGAAGCTGTCAATGGGACTTTGGGAAGGCCAAGCCTGGATGACACATATGCTCTAGGAGAAGGACTGAAAAGGAGTGCGTTGAGCAGTTCTCTGAGAGATCTCTCCGAAGCAGGTACGTCTTCATAGTTCTCCCATGCTTCTGTCACATCTCCATTGAGGTATGCTTATGTGTGCGCAGGGATCTGTTTCCATTCAGAACCAGGAGCCAAAAGTGATAGACAATTCTCTTACTATTAAAGAGCAAGTAATAGATAATCTTTAGTAATTCATTTGTGTTTCCTGCTGTCCAGGATCTTTAAACAGTCCGTTCCCTTAGCCTTTTTTAATTGTATTTAAGCTAAATAAGCATGCATAGATTTTGGTGTATAGTATATAGACCAAATTGGTCACCAGTCTGGGTGCAGATGGTCAGTCTTTACATTTGTCCACAGTGATTCTGGCAGATTATGGGTGATCATTCCACTTGGTCAAAGACCCCCTGTTAGCGTTGGGCATGGCGAACTTTAATTTACTGTTTCTACTCCCTGCATTTTGATTGCTAAATGTTTAACAAAAACGTGATCTGATCATTCATTCTCTAAGGACATCAACTGGTTTGTTCCCTCATCTCTAAATATACCTAGCTATAGAGAACGGTCCAGACTGCAAGGGAAGGGCTGAATTATGCACAGTTCTGCTGCCTAGAAACCATCCGCTAGTAGGAGCCCCAGCCACAGTCCCTTATCATTAAAGTATACTTATCAGTATGCATTTAGAGGAAGGTGTTGGACCCCAACGACTTATCTGCTCAGGGCCCTGCTGCATCTGTTTCATCTTTACACACTGCAGCACAGCTGGAGAATTCAGACAATTAATATACTGAATGATTGTGTTTCATGCTGGAAGGGGAGCCTCTTTATGCAGCATATTTTATAAAAGCAATAACTGAAATTTTTAATGAGGCATTGTACCATTACCTTAAGCATGGAGGACAGATGTGTTACCTTCTTCTTGTGCCCCTCATCTGTTGAGTCAGCCCTGCTTTATTTGAAGCTTTTCTTGCTCTAAGTAAAAATATTGTTTAACGTGAGTGCTGTATTGTGCCATTTGAGTCAGCTAGTGAAGCCCTTACTATCAGGCCTAAAATTGGTTCTATGTCGCCACCTACTTGCCATTCAGCAATTGACTGATATAAGGAGGATGTTGTTACTTAGGGTTTCACAGCTAAACAGAACAAGAAATCCTCAAAAAAAAGCACACACTAAAAAGTATCCAAACAGTGCTCAATCGTTAATAAGTAGACATAAAGTGCCATACAGAACAATTTCATTAAAGGGAAACTATAGTCAGATTACATCTTTACATATGCAGTACTATACCTTAGTGAGAAGTGTTTCTCCCCAGTAGTTGTATCATGTGACACAGAATAATTGAGTAGGCAGCACTGATAAACTTCTGCACCAGGAAATGTGTGTGTGAGACGTGTACTGGCCAGTTTTCCATGAAAAAGATACCCTCCCCGGACATTTTTACCTAATGTGTAATGTAACGCCTGAGCATAAGTTAACTTTCCTGAGCCGGAACCTTTGTAATCTCCTGTAAACAAGCTTGATTGATGAGGTCAAAAGGTCAGCACACTACTTAACCAATAGCAGTCAGGCAGCTTTTACTTCTCATGTTGTCTGACTTGCAGAACAGAAAGAGGAGGGGTAGTGGGGGGAGGAAAATATCAGCTCTCAGGAAAACTAATTAAGGGAAACAAACGGCAAGTATTATTTCTTCCCTAAACTTTCTTTTTTTAGCTATTTGTGTCAGCAATTGGCTTAGTATAAAGGAGTTTTTTATATATATATATATATATATATATATATATATATATATAT
>WMED01015844.1:0-13512 GCA_019650415.1 Pipa parva
TCATTATAAAGACGCGACTGTGACAGTAGCAGTCTTTATCTGGCGAATTCGCACCAGTACACACCAATTCGGACTTTAGTGAATAACCCCCTTAAAGTCCACCTGTCACAAGCAGTTTTTGATGGTGTTTCACAGCAAGTACTACAACTGATCACGTTTTAGCACTCAGTTTTATATCTAATATTTTCCTGGTTCTTTGCTTTTGTTTACCTAAATGGCCCCATCGCATTTACAAAATAGCTTCTACAAGACTGTGTTTGAGGATCCAAATAGAAGAACCTGAATAATATGCTTATGCCAACTTGGAGAGTTTCAGATCAGTGGGGAGCTCTATAGAAATAATACTGCAAAAATACTAAGGGATAATTCAGCAAGGTGCGAACTCACCTTGCGATGCTTCGATTCTCGCGAGGCGACTCAAGTGGTCGCGAGGAGACTGGAATACCTTTAAAGCATGCGCTGATGTGCGTGTGTAGGAGAGAAGGCAGAGCGTAACCATTTTTGCGAGATGAATCGAAGCATCGCAAGGTGAGTTCGCACCTTGCTGAATTACCCCCTAAGTATTTAAGAAAGAACTAAAGTGCTTGTTATTCTAATGGAAGGTTAAGGAGTAGTCAACTACTATACTGGTCTCCCTTTGATGCCAGGTACACTTTAATTTGTTTAATAATCTCATACTCAGGCCCCTTGATTGACAGAACGTTCCACCAACTCAGATACCAAAATGAAACATGTCAATACTAAACAGGAAAATAGGATTTTTGTATTAAAATAATAAAAGGTCATGTTACAAAAATGAATACACTTTCTACACAAAAAAAGTGTTTTGGTGTTAGTTAAGATTATTTTTTTAGCAAATGAGTGTCTTAAGCTATTGCATTTGAACAGATGTAGCTGTAACTGTGTAGGAGGAATATTTTACAACCCTTATTGCCCTGCAGAGCTTCAGATTGTCCAGCAATGTCCCAGATTGCTGCACATAGCCCTATATTTTCTCAGAGAGCTCTAGATTGCCCTGCAGGGACAGAGATTGTGGATATGTTTTTGGTAGGGTGTTGTTTTATCCAAAAACCACAAGCTAGGCACATTGAATACAACACTAATATTTCCATTCAGAAGAAAATGCCTCTTCAATTTTAAATAATTTTGTTAAAAATGTTGATTTTTTTTTTAAAGATAAATTATATTATCTGTGCATTTTGATTACATTTTTTTGAAGATAACTGAAACAATGGATTGCCACAAGGTTTTACATCCATAAATCTGTGTTTACAAGACAAGTATAGTGCACCTTGATAACCGTCTACTGCATCTCTCTGGTTTAGTCCACTGCTCAGTACGTGAAGTACCTTTTGAAGTAATGCAAAGAGCTCCGTAAATCTGTGACTACCGTAGTTGCCCAAATCAGATGAGTATTCGCCACATTTTAGAGTTCCTTCAATATGCAAACATGGGGAAGTGGCGATCAAATGCAAATTCAGAGCTATAGGCGACAACTTGGCCTTTAGTCAATAATACCCAAAAAGCTAAATATAGTTTCTCTGCCAATAATTAACTATGTACTCCAGTAGCCATATTTTATTGACTGCTGGCATGATTTTGCTAAACAATAACTTTCAGCTATACATCTACTGTATATGGCAGGGGAGTTATCCCTTTTGTACTTAGTATGAAAAGCCATACATACAATTAATTACTTTGAAAATCTTAAATACATATAATTATTTGGCTTTGAAATCCAAAATTGATCTGTTTTCTGGTATAAAAAAGTAAGCGATTTAGAAAAATGCATATGAATGTATAGTACTCAGCAAAAATATATATCCATGGAAGGATAACCAAATGAAAAATGATTAACACACACTTCTAAAAAATCTCAGAAAGATACATCATTAGTATTTGAAACGTAAATAAATTAAGGGTTGAAAAAATAAGTGTGCACTTCAAATTCTATTGATAGAAAAGGTGCACAGGTTCAGTTATTAAACAACAATTGACCAGTAGAATGCTGAATGTAGAAAGGGCTGCACAAATCACAAAGGAGTCAGGATTGTTGGTTCACTACTTACATCATTTAAATGCTGTCTGTTTAATTATTACTTGACAAATATAAATCAATACATGTGACATTATAATAAAAACATTGTACATAGTTTCAGAAATGTATGAAGGAATGGTTTATCCAAATAACACTTTTTGCAGTAATAGACACTGAATAAAAGTCCTTCTTGTTACTACAATCTAGATATCAGACAAGTAACAGTACAGGAACATATGTATTTCTACACATTGGGAGTATGTAAAAGCCTTTTTCTCTCATGAATATGATTAAATGTGAATATGGATTAATCATTTTATACTCTTTGTCTTTTAGGTACAAGAGTATTTAAAGGAATCAAAGCCTTTACAGTTTTAAGAAAATGTGAATTTTACTTGGATGGTATTTCCTTTCCATTCATCTGTCCAATGGCACCTAGTTAATATTAGTTAGCTTAGCTTTCTCACCTACAGTCATAATTAAAACTATAGTTAATCTGTTATTAAAATATCCATCTTGGCATATAGTAAATCAATACATTGCCATTATTTAATATTGCTCTTTTCTGTTTTCTTAGTTATTAAAGTCTGTTTTGTGTTATATTGTACTGTATGTCAAATGATCTGTAACTTTTATGATATAATCTCCAAATACATGTAGGGAAGCATAACCTTAACAGTTATTTCTTTTAACACTTAGCTGGTTATTGACTAAAGTATGAATTGTTGCGTAAAGGCATGAATTCACCAATTAAAGACAGTAGTAATAGACTGCTAATATCACAGTCGCAACTTCATTGTGGGAATATTGTTGCGGTTGTGACTTTACTATGTGAATATTGTCACAGTCACAACTTTAAAATTGTCATGGTCACTTATTTTCTATGGGAACCCACTATTTGAGAATTTGACATTCGAATTCTCACTTTAGTCAATGTGTGTGTGACGTGTACCAGCCAATTTTCCATGAAAGGGTCCCCTCCCCTTTACATTTTTGCCTAATGTGTAATGTAATGCCTGCTCACAAATTAGCTTTCCTCTGTAATCTCCTGCATTCCAGGAATGTAAACAAGCATGACTGATGAGGCCAAAAGGTCAGCACACTGCTTCACCAATAGCAGTCAGGCAGCTTTTTCTTTTCGTATTTAGCAGTTATATCACACACATTTCCTAGTGCGGGAGTTTTCCAGTGCTGTGTAATAAATAATCCAGCTTCACATGAAACATCCACTGGGGAGAAACACTTATCACTAAGGTATAGTACTGCATATGGGAAGATGTAATCTGACTATACTTCTTCTTTAACCTTCCTCTGTTCATCCTTCTACAAATTCACATTTTTTTTTTTTTTTGCCTAGTATGTATGTATGTATGCAAAATATGTTACAATGGAAGTAACTGTAAAGTTGCAGGCAGAGAAGGAGAGTTCTTACATCTATACATAGTTTATTCTAGTTAGTTTGGCCTGAACCTCTTTAGTTGAACCTCAATATTGGAAAGACTTCTATTTGGAGAACTCCAACAGGAGAATTCATCAACAGGGACAATCTTAAAGGAGATCTAGTAACCCATAGCAACCAATCAGCTGTTAGCATTCACTAGTACAGGGAAACTGAGAATTCTGAATGCCAACTGCTGTTTCCTTTCCATGGGTTAGTAGACCTCTATAAATGATTGCCCCTGTTGATGTTTCCTTGCAAGACTTCAGGAAGTGCTGACATTTGAAGGGGTTTGTTCTGGCATAAAAGTAAATTTTGCACTGATTGCTGCAGAATGTTCCACTCGGAGGGTACCCTGCTTCTCCTATGGGTTTGTTAGGGGGCTATAGCTGCACTTTAAGAAAACACAAAGCTATTAATAGTAGAATTTAGCATCTAATGTTTTTATCATTACTGGTTTGGATTTAACTGCCATGCCATTCCAATTTAGAAATGTTCAGTTTTCACTCCCCACTGTACTCAGTCTGCTGCCGCACAATATTATAATAAATAAGCTAACGCAGCCCTTGGGGCTATTTTATGTTCTTGTTAGGTTATCTATCTTTAAAACATGAGTACTGATCTAAAGTTTGGAAAATCCTTTTAAAGAAATCCCTCTATTACCACAGATGTACTAAACTAACCTATTATTTATTGATATTCTCTGAAAATGATTTCCTTTATGGCTATATAAGGATCAGCCTTATGGGTCAACAACAGGTCTTGCCAGCATTGCATCATAGCGTGTATCAGCATAATTAAACTAATATAAAACACATGCTTTTAAATAATTCAGTTCTTTATCATGACTGTCGACAGATGGGATTTTCTAGCACTTACTAATTTCATTTTTTAATTGAAATGGAAGGTAGGAGCAAATAAGATATCTACTCAAAAAGTGTGAATAATAAATAAATGTTTCATACATACAGATAAATTAAAATATTGCCTTCCAATAACAATTATTCTTACCAAGTAGTTGCTGTAATTTTGGATTTTTTATTTCAACTAAAATGCGTAGGTTGAGTTCTGATAAAAAGATATCCTTATTCTGTATTTTAATTAATTTTAAAAAAATGGTGCAAAGTAAATATTGCCACTGAAATGCCAGATCTAACAATCTGACTACACATACGTCTAACCTCTTTTCTGAACTCTAAAAAAACACAGTTATTGGAGCCAACAGTAGTAAAGAATGTTGTGGGAAGCTCTGTGAGGAGTCTACATGATTTCAAGCAGCAAAAAACCTTTAATGAGATTATGATCTCTGAAAGGATGGAAAATTCCCCAAAAACAGAGGTCACAACAGTGTAATAATTTTTACACTTTTAATAAATAAGCAAAGTAACACTCACATTAGAAATAAAAGTTACAAGCTCATCAAAAGTTGTGCTTTCCTATGCGTTTCGCCTCTTCAGGCTTCCTCAGGGAAATTGAAAACAGGTCAGTGCTGTATAGTCTATATATGATTATAATTTCAGCCAATCACAACATTGGTGGGTGTGTTTCTGCTGCCAACATGAAGGAGGAAGAACCAGGCAATGCTACTGCCAGCATTACAACTGTGATTTACCACTTAAAAATGCCTTTAAACAGACTTTTGTGCAGTTTTAGCCTTATGATGGTACCCCAAGTATGACTGATATAGAAACACTATTTAAAAGGTGAGCCAGATCACAACAAGGAAATCCCAGACTGCTATGTTTTGAATGGATATTAAGAGATTCTGTTTTATTGTAGCAGAGATATATCACAGGCTACCAAACGAGCAAGCAACTTCTATGACCTTTAAAGTGGATGAGGGGAAAGCAATTCATGTAATCTATTTGTGTTCAGTAAATATAACATTTTAATACATATCATCGTGATTTAAGGGATCTGAATGGATGAGCTATAATGTCAATCATTATTTTGCGCTGCCCACCCAACACTCAGGAAAGAAAAGTCAGGCTAACAGGGAAGATGAGAGAAATGTTGTATAAAGGTACATTTTTAAAAAAAAATACATATATATTTACAAAAACATTTATTTCATTAGTAGAACCTAAGTTAGTATTCGTTTTGAGGTGACAGGTTGCACTTTAAAATAAAAAAAATGTATAATATTAAAAAAATATATTAATGGTTATTTAACTCCCCTGACTCCGAGTTATCTCTTGCTACATTTGGAGGAAAATTCACCACAGTCTGAATTGCTTTGTAACTGTGAATGAGACAACATTGTGGGTATTTATACAAATTCTTTAAGGCCACATAGTATAAATCAAGGCAGTAATGTATGCATGTAAACGCAGTTGTATATGGAGACCTGTTAAAGTTTATGTACCAATACCTAGGTATAGACCCAGGAGTCAGAATAGAAATGCAGCAGATGCCCAACAGGTTGAAGGCAAATGGATACAGGCCAAATAAGTGGAGAAGCGGTGGGGAGTGCTGAAAGGCGGACACGTTTTGCTCCTTTCAGGACTGGAGCTTCCTCATTAATGTCTTGATTTATACTATTATATATTAGGTGATGGGTAAAGCTGTGTAATAAGCCATTCTATGCTTTTATTAATTGTTTTTATCTTTTTTTGTATGACACTTTTTCACTCTCTCTTTTTTGTTTTAGTAAATAGCATTAAAGTTTAAACACACATTTCTAAATACAGCAGTGTGTGTGTTTCTATAGGCCTATCTGTTTGTTCTGTGTGTTTTGTTTTGAGTAAAATATTACCAGATTATTATTACCAATATATTACCAATTTGCACTTTTTATTAGATGAGAGTCAAATCCCTGTATTAACTTCATTATGCCTCGGCAAATTATCACTTCCACGCATGATGAATACTCAAAGGTAGGTATTGATCAAAGTAAAAAAAAGTATATCAATAATAAATTTGTGGAAAATAAGGCAAAATAGTCGCTGTTACCAAAATTGCTATTTTTTTTTTAAAGCGTTTTGTGACTATTTTAGTTGCAGAAAAATAGTCACCAGATCAAGGGAGATGAACGTCCATTAATTAGTCCTGTAAATTTTCGAAATGAAAAAAGTCACTGATCTAAAAAAATAGTCACAATTGAAATGATGCGCTATTGAAAAACAATGTGAAATGTGGTAGATTTAACGCGTTGATTTTTTTTCATATCGATCTTTCTTGGTCATGAAAAGATTTAGTTGCCGCTTCATAAATGAGTCGTAATAGAAAAAAATCATTCCAAAAAGTTTCCAAAAATGCAGTGAAAAGCGAAAACTAAAATGGAAAAGTGTCGAACAGGTCCAAATGACCTTGATAAATATCCTCTGATTTATTGGTGCATCTATGGAAAATATATTCAAAGTGTAGCATCAATAATTGTTGTGAACTGGGTGAGAATTTGGCACATTCCAGCAAATAATGATCTTCGCTAAATATGCAAAAGTGGTGAAGTGACAAATTGTTACAAATTCATTGCAACTATGGGAAAATTCACACTTTGATATATAATGTCCCTAAGGGAGATGCTTTAGAAGAGAATGAATAGGAATAGGATAAGGAAAAATATTCTGGTATCAGTCAATTTGATTGCCTAGAGTTTAAACCTGTAGCTTAAATTACCCAACAATAAATCAAATAGGGTATTTGAAGGCATTAGACTTCATAATTGTTTAGTAACTCCTACATCTCATATATCAATACAACTTGTTCCAGCAGTTTGTGCGCATGAATATTAATGTCAGCGAATAGACATATCAAAGGGATATTTGCCACTGACAAATGGAAAATCACTTTAAAAGGTTGAATTATGGCTTTTGAAAAGTTCTACAGTGACCTCAGAAGAATTCTCTTAGCAAGTAGATACCTGCTGCTGTTAAGCTATGAAGCATGGAGAACAGCTTGTTTTTCCTGAAATATTCTCTTTTAGATATCTGTAAAAACTGCCTTTTATTTGTCTAAAATATTTCAAAAGCACTGCAGACAATTTTGAGAGAAACTCAATGTGCATGTAATGATTGTATAAGTAAAGACAGATAAATGTGCTTTTACAATGGGTATCCCCTTAAAAATACCTCCTCTGCATTTAAGAGCCATTGTATACTGCAGCCAAAAGAGGTTATTGCTTTCTGCATATGTTCCAGAAAGTTCAGTGCTGTTTATAATAGTGTCAGAAATGCAATGGCATTATTTAAAAATGGAATGTTTTGAGATGATTATATCGCTTTAAATGGTACATTTATTATATTAATATGAAGAATTGCAGATTTTTTGAGAATTGTAACCCCCTGTCACTTCAGGCCATTCCAGTTGCAAAATGTCTATTATCGCTTTGCAATAACCGCTGGAGGTTTTTCTTTGTAGTAAAACACCTATGCCCAGGGTTGGACTGGGTTATAGTTGCCCACTGTGAGGCCCCGCTCCAGTTATGTCATGTGATATCATGTTACGTATGATATCATGTTACACTGCAGGCAACAGAGGGGGTCAGGCTGGCCTGCCAGGTGGGTCTGGTCCCCTGGGGATCTTCCAGGTTGGTCCGGTTCCCTGGGGATCTGCCAGGTGGATCCGGTTCCCTGGGGATCTGCCAGGTGGGTCCAGTTCCCTGGGGATCTGCCAGGTGGGTCCGGTCCCCTGGGGATCTTCCAGGTGTCCTGGCAGGCCAGTTCAACACTGTTCATGACTGTACTTTGGGGGCTGCGCAGTTATAAGGAAAATCAATGGACAACTAGTCTTCTGTCCCTGTGTGATAAAATGACCAGTGTAGGCTTAGGCTGGGTTTACACTGGAAAATTTTACTTTTTTATTTTTTAAGTCACATGGGGTAAAAATGCCGAAAATCTGCTCATATGAAAGACATTTTATTTTTAAAGATGCAGAGGAAAATTTGCCAGTTTGAACTCAGCCTTACCCATATAGATTTATTTTACTGTTTTTTTGTAACACTCTATTATTTAATATACAATGCAATTTGGTGGATTTGTAATACAGTTTTTGATAGTACCCCTTAAAGTCTTCCACTGTACAAAATGTAAACAAAACAATATAATGTAAAACATCAACTTGTTATAGAGGTACACTACCCACAAAAGAATGTCTCTGTGTTGCATCGCTTTTATAAAGGACGATATTCTATAATTCACCATTGAAAGTTAGACTGTAAAACTGGAGGTGGGATTCAGAACAATTGTTTTAAATTGCATTTTAGGGGTCAGCTACTTAGAATATTTTATATGATAAGTGCATAAGGAAATAACTTTTTAACAGCTTATTTCTTTTACTTGATGATACGGTACTAAACTGTATTCACATGTAAAACCCAGGAGATTGCCAGCGATCCCTAATAAGAGCTAAGAAATTCATACTATTGAGTTCCTGGGGTCCTGCCAAGAATGATGAATGTATGTGGACCCTAACTGGAAATTCCTCTCTTGCACATAGTTTTGCTTCACTTCAGTTACATTTACCCTTTTCCATTGTTATTTTAGAATAATATAATTAAGAAGTAACATCCCTGCAGGAGAGGGAGATATTTTGATCCTCCATTCTTAGTTTATTTTCCTGTGGCAAAGCAGTGCATTTTAAAAAAGGGATGAAAAGTAAAAAAAAAAAAATAATATTGCATTTTTATCCCAAAGCAAACATCTAGTATATTGTTATAGTTTTGGTATTTTGATTGTCCTGTTATTACCTACAAAATTGCTTTTTCTCACTTTTCTCACCTTGCTTAGTCCCCTTCACCAAGGATGTAGTTCTTTTACCTGTGGAGAACAAGCCCATATCACTAGGACCTAGGACTCCTATAGAAACACAAATAGATGTACACCATGGTTTCCATTGTTCCCAATTTTTGTAACATTTATTTAAATAAAAAATGTTCTTACACTTCCAGAATGGCAGAACTGCAACACAGCAGGACACGCTTTATTCTCTCTGGGAGTCATAGGGTTGTCTTTCTTTAGCATATGGAGCATGGAATCTTCAGAGACATCCCTAGTCCTACAAACTACACCAAACCCTAACACTCAGGGCATAGCCCTTTACTCACTCCTGTCAGGTATTTCTCACCTCTTGCCTAACTGATCTTTGGCTGCTATCACACCTATAACAGAATCTAGCCCCAGCCCTGGAGCAGGGGCCAGTCTTCAGATGTTTGTGGTATGCTAGATGCCGAATCTGCAGTAGTCACAATTTCTGAAATAAGGGAATTCCCAGAACATCAGGACTCAGATTGTTCTGTGAATTCCCTTACCTCAGAAATCAAGAATAGTGCAGAATCTGCATTTAGCTTATTGCAGAAATCTGAAGACTCATCAGTAGATGAAAGGTGAGGATTGTATTTTGGGGATAACTTCTGAATAAACTACAAATATAGTACAGCAGAAGTGTCTTTTCACACTGGATAGTTAATTAGTAGAATACATATAAACTGTATATTAAAACATAAAACATAAAACCTGAATCATTTACAACCTGGGAGTGCAGGAACCAAATATTCCTGCATTTACTGGCTTCTGAGAGTGCAAATTGCTGCAGTGTTAATCACTTTCTATATAGAGGCGCCTTGTACATAAAGTGGCCTGTGAGTGGCCTTGTCAAGTAAGGATGGTCACTGCATCACACTCCTAGTATTGTTCACCTCACTTTTACTCATTTGTAAATGTTTCCAAGTCTTCTGTCTTTTCAGCCACCCGAATACACCCTATGTAACAAGTATGAATTTACAGCTTCACTACAATTATCCTCCTAGTCTATTTCCTGGGCTACTTAAATGAGCTACTGTAATGTAATTAAAGGAGAGTTAGGTTACTAGGTCTCTTCAAACAGAATGATGGGGAAACAGGCATAGATTTAAAATGTCTACTCAGCATTTGTGAAGGGCTGACATAAGGCACACCATAAATACTACTTCATAATACATTTTTTTCTTTTGTGTTGGAAGATGAAATTATAGGAACCCCACTGAAGCCCCCTAAAGCACTCGGGCTCAATGTTTCAGTTTCTGAAGCCCTTGTAGTTACACCCCTGGATTACACCATCACAATTTTATTATTAAAACTGTACTTTCTGTAAAATTTCAGGGAGAATATCTACATCTACTAGGCCAAGGGTTTCTCAAACAGCAGCTCGCAAGCCACACGTGACTCTTCAGCTGCCTTGTTCAGGCTCTAAACGCATCTTCCTCCCCCTGTCCATGCTTCTTTTGATGGGATGTCAGCAGGTCATGTGATCGACAGCGTGCACTCCTCCCGCTTTGCGGCTCCACAAAAAGTTTTCACTGGTGGAGGAGGGACCGAAATGGCTCCCTCCTCAGCAAAGATTGCCGACACCTGTACTAGGCCATGGCTTTTTACATAATATAAAAAAAAAAAACTATTGCAAACATCAATAGCAGTGATTCAAATCTTTCTGTGACCTTCAAGAGTATATTAACACACAGAGCAACCTTTAATTTCAATACATTTAATATAAGTGCAACTAACAAATCAAGATATTTATTTTACAATTCTCCCAAATATAACTGTTTATAACATATGGCTATTTTTGTCTGGGTAGGATAAATAATAATATTGTGAACGTGTTAAATGTTTTATGTTGTAACTCAACTTTATGTAGGGGGTTGTTTAAATGACATGATCATTCATTATGTAACACCGGTAAAGTGTTTTATGCTTCAGAGGTGTGTTAAGTAAGTTATTAGCCAGTAAACTCTTGGTACAAAGTGTCAACCTGTATCAGTAGGACTGTAAATCTAAAGTATGTTGTAATTACAGAACAAGTGTAATAAATAATGTAATAATACATGTTGCAGCAGAGGCTTGCAACTAGCAAACCCAATAAAGTCCTAATGACAGAGGTTAAATTCCATAAAACACACACATCCATAGCACATGCCGGTCTGGAAGGTCCAGGATTTCTGATGTCTAAGGTTCACTGAAAGGACAAGCTTACTGTAAGCAGAGGAAATGAAAGCAGGAGGACCCCATATGGCAAGGTCGTGAGGCTGTAAAATTAATTCCTTCAACAGTGTGTGAGGCCAAGAAAATGTATTAAAGGGTAAAAGTGCCCTATGTATCAGAAAAAAAAAAAATATTTCAGGCGATTCTGTAAAAAGAGAGTCTATCTCGATATATTTTGTAGGAGCTGCCATAGAGCTTTGTCCATAGACTCTAATGTAACTGCAAACCTCAGCCAGCCAAGCTCTTTGTAAGGGGTATCCAACTTAGCAACCAAAGAATTGTGCATTAACCCAACTCACACTTGTGCGTCAAAAGCATTTGAATTGCTGATTGTTGTAATAAAAATGTTGTGTTGGCCAATAATGAATGATTTCAGTTGGGATGTGTGAGACTTAGACAAGCTAAACATAGTAGCAACCTCCACATCATACCTCAAAAATGTCTCTCTATGAACTTTATATTGTAATAGATTTTACATTGAAGTTTTCTGCAGTCTATTTCAGTTTTAACTACATACAAAATGAGATCCCAGTGTAGGTATGTTTGCTAAAGGATAATAATATTTATTTCTATTTAGATTTGTAGCGTTTAGTGTGAGCTTCCTAATTGTTATGACGTCACAGGTAACATTCATGCCAAACAACCATGCCCTGCATAGCTGTTTTGCATTAACCTTTTCCTGTCCAATAAAATTTCCTCTTCTGCCCATTGAAATTCTAATATTTTTGGCGAAAAACGTGAAATTAGAAGTTTCATGCAATATCAGTGAATTTTATCAAAGAAATTAGCTGGACTTTGGATAGAGAAATACGTCTGTAATATTGATCCCCTGCCAGGGGACCAAGGATTGGAATGGAATTTTTGGAATGTCCCCCTCTAGGGGACACAGGATAGGAAAAGGTTAATACAGGACCATGCCCATTCTTAAGCAGTAAATACAAGCTCCAGCTTTAAATTGCACAGTATTACTTACTTACTGTCAAGCAATATACATTTCCAATTTTCTGGAGCTATTTAATCTACTCTAAACTGAATATCTGGATCCAGTTTTATTGCACACCATGCTACAAACATTATATTCAGTAATCAGTATCTTTGTCTCTCAGATGAGTGCAGTGGGCCACACAAGATGAATCGGAGCCTTTGTGAACTTTTGCTCATATTTCTAGAGGGTAAAATACAGTTCTGCTGGGAACACAGGTGCACACATAACTTACTATGTGTGTCAGAATTTTACTGCATTATGAGTAAATAGCTAATGTAATGACAGTTTAAAGGAATATCACACAGGCGGGCAACCACAGTACCAATAAATGTCACAGCCCAAAAATCAAATGTACATTCCTCCAAAACAATGCAATCTGTTTAGCTTTTTCTATATTTATATAAAGGGGAATCTTGACACTGTGTGTGTGTGTGTGTGTGTGTGTATGCGCGCGTGTGTGTGTGTATGCGCATGTGTGTGTGTGTGTGTATGCGCATGTGTGTGTGTGTGTGTGTTATCTCCCTGCTAGTTCTGTATAGTATATGTATCTACCCCCTTTATACTTATGTAGACTTTTTGAAGAATATTATTTTATATACACAATCAAAAGTGTGTGAATGTACAATGGATTTTACATTTAAATAGATCGTTCATATTAAAGCATTTTAAATATTTTTGAATCTGACCATCTTGAAAGGATATACCATTTAAAAAATCAGCCTTTCCTATGTTTAGAATTAATTTTAAACAGCTTCTCTCTAGGTGTAAGGTTTGATGTAGGATATAAACGTAGATGGGAACTCACCCTAACATCCAGAAAATATGAACCTTCAAAATCTGTGAAAATGTTTACTCTGTGTGACACAGCACCATTGCTTATCCTGCTTGCCATTGCTCATATCCTCATAGAACCAATTAAATGCTTCTAGCTCCCAGCCTAGCCAGCCCTCTAGTGAGGGCCACTGCTTATGGAATGGGCATTGATCTTATACAGACAATAACTTGTGCACCAGTAAAGATGATTTGATAAAATAGCAGCTACTACAAGTGCTGGTCAACGAATTAGAATAATTTGAAATAGTGCAATCATGAAATT
>WMED01015845.1:0-13511 GCA_019650415.1 Pipa parva
TGGATGGACTTGTGTCTTTTTTCAGCCTTATAAACTATGTTACTATGTTACTAAATAAATCTTGTTTCAAATACTCATTTCTTGCTGCTAATTTTACTCTCTGTATCCATAAGGGCATCTCTGCTGGTCAGGATAATGTGAAAGGGGTGCAAATAGAGCAGTACTCCGGTCAGTGGCCCTTAGCCTATGTCAATATACATGCGCACCTACAAGAAGGGTGACATTGTGCACATTGTCATGGCTGTGTCACTGGATAGTAGACCCTCTTACCACTGCGGAAGTTGGCACAGGTTTATCTGAGGCGCGGAGTCTAAGAAGCCTCTGGTCTTCACCTTTAACCCCGCAAGGGAGTACTGGGCTTTGCAGCGAGAGACTCCCAGGTCGCAGCCCTCAGACTCACCCTCCGCAGATGGTAGCTGGAACAGGGATATGTGCAGACGTAGAACAGTGGGACAGGCTCAGGAACACAGGTGCAGGATACTGTGTGATGGCTGGAACAAACACAGGAACAGACACAGGATACTGGGTAATATTGGATAGACTCAAGATACTGGGTAATAGCTAATATTCAGGGATATAACCTAAACTTTAATAAAGCTTCAGCAGACAAGCCTCACCGGGACCTAGTATAACACACAATCTAGGTAAAAAAAAAGCCTGATAAGCCGGCTTTTAAACTCCCCACCGGCTGCAGAGGAGGAACCGGCATAGTTGCTAAGCAACGATGCCTGTCCTTCAAAGCTGTGACGGCAGCCGCCCGTGCACAGAGTGCTTTCCAGTGCGGGCGGCAGAAGGAGGAGAGGACGCCGCAGGAGCATGGGTCAGGTATGTAACACACATTGAGCACCATAGAAAAGGGCATGCCACCTAAATGCTATAATTCATGGAAATACTGCCAGGATCTACAATGTGAAACACCATGCTATTGGTATAATTGTGAAGAAGCAGATACATGGTACAACCCTTGTGCAAGAATTCAATGTTCGTATGGAGCACATTCACCACCCCAAGAACAGAGACAATTTCCTCCAGTGCGTTGAGTAAATGAGAAAAAGAAAGCCAAGAAAAAGGGCACATGGGTGGAACAGGAGCGTCAACCACCAGCATTTTCCAGTGAAGTTCAATTGGTCCTCAGTCATAAGGAGGGGCAAAGCACTCTCCTAGAGGCAGAAATTTCTCAAGCGCTACCCAGACTGTCTTCTGAGGAAGGATTGAGGTCTTAGCTCATACTTCTGCCATGCGCACTCTGCTTTGGCCCAACTGTTTTCGTTGATGCATCATAAGGGCATTTTTTCTGTGTTAATAGATGACTGACGCCAGCTCTGGCTCTCACCGCACCCACTGTAACTAGAGCCCTGCCAGCTGAACCTCTGTGTTCCCTGTTGGGACGTTCTTGCTGCCAGCAGATATATGACAAGTTGTTTGTACCTAGTGCAAAAAGTGATAGGGGGGTCCTGCCAGTTACCATATGCCATTTCCAATACCAGTGTCTTCTTATGTGTCAACGGGGCCCATAGTAGCTGCTACCGCTGTACCTGCTGTGGCTACGCCGTCCTCATCTTTTCGGTTAACCATTGAAAGGAATTAATTATTTTAGCCTGTGACTTTTTTTCAGTGTCTCTTATAGCCTAATTGTCTTTCCTAAGACATAGCACGTATCCAGTTTACTATTAAAGATGTTAATTCCAGCTTCACCTCACCTGTTTGGGTGTAAAAATAAAGCTGGTGTTTCTCTCCCATAGACTTTAATAGTTATCGGCGATAATCGTTATTGATTATCGACCCGAAGATTATAATAACTGGTTATCGACCTGAGGATGATTATCGCCTTGGAGTAATTGAATAGAATTTATCACTACAAAAAGAGTTGCACCTACATTGTAGCCCCTTCTGTTTGGTGTTTCTCTGAATAAAGCACTCTGACCTCTATCCCATGCCTAATACTATGGGAGCATATGACCTCCCATGTCTGTATAATCTCTGCTCTCTGAAAGATTACCTGACACAAAGGGATAGTTTAGTTCTCTCATTTTGAAAATTTCCAGTACTCTGCCTCTTCCGGGGGGAATTCTGGATCCTTCGCCTCACTTCGCACAGACTGTTATGCGCTCGCTGATGTTCCTGCATGTGGACATCAGCGAACGCTTTAAAGGGATTTCAGTCTCGGCGAGGTGACTCGAGTGGTCTCGCCGAGACTGGAATCCCTTTAAAGCATTTGCTGATGTCCGCGTGCAGGAACATCAGTGAGCTCATAACAGTCTGTGCGAAGGGAGGAGAAGGATCTGGACCTCACTTCACACTATGGTGAATTCCCCCCCCCCCCCCAATCTAAGTAAAAATACACTTTTAATCCATTAGGTTATTCATTCAATCAAATCCAAAAATATCAGTTAAATTAACTGTTCTTCAAAAAATATATAATATTTCAACACTTTATCTGCAATGCTTAGTCTTTATTGTGGTGAGGTAATGGTGAGTAAAGGAAAATGCTAAAAATGATCCCCACACATGTAAGAAGGCCCCAAAATACAATTCAAGTATAATGTATAATATGCTATAAATGCTCTTATTTGACATTATCAGATTATTGTTACAGTAGTGGTGACATTATAATTGGTGGTCATCATAAGAACTAACACATGGCAAGTTGTGAGCTGCACCCCAACCATATAAAGACTTTTATATCATATACTCTGTAAAAATAAAAATATAATTTGCAGATGACAATAATATTAGTAACCTTACATTTCTGATTATCTTAAATACATACAACTGTGAGTTACCATAACTTTAAGGGCCTTCTTCATGAAAGCCCAAACTGTTGCAAGCAGGTTCAAATCCATGTCCATTCACCACTTCTCCAAGTCTGAAAACTCATCACATTACTTAAAACAGTGGAACCTATTGAAGTAACAAATTTGACAAGGTTCACTTAATACAGTTAGTGAGACATTGTTAGGATGACATCACTGCACTTCACTGGTGGAATTTACTACTCATCACTCTACAATCTACTACTGTTCAACTGACTACACAGCAAGAAATTGAGTCCTTTTGGTAAGGGATTCAGCCGCTTAGTGAATAAATAGTGAATTTGTGACTATTGGAATGTCTTCAAATGATCACTTTAATGAAAAAGCCCCTAAATATGAAAAACATTAGGAATACACTCCATAACTTATTCCTGAACCCTTTCTTCTGCATTAAAATAAATTTGTTCTGTTTATTAAGCCACTATTTCCGAAACATCTGTCTTTTCTTATAAACTGTGGGTTCATAATAATATAATTTACAAATGTACAGTAATGAAGCAAATCAGTTTAATAGTGTAACTTTCCTTTATTACAATTATATACAATTAATCTACATGTGAACAAAGCAATGAGCTCAACTACTGATGTTAAGAATGTGAAATTGAGACATTTGGATTAGGCAGATAGAATTTGTTTTTTAGAATGTTATAATAAGAAGAAAGAAGAAAATTCTTGCATTCTGAATATAATATGCATATTTGAACATTTGAGTTACATTATCATATTTGATCATAGAGTTAAGTATTGTATTTTCAGTTGACAACTCCAGTTTTTTTTGGAAAATAGCCACGACTATGGTTGTACTTTTGACAGATAGTAATGGGAATACTCACATCCATAGTGGATTAATACAGAGTATTCCCAAATATTCATATTTATTTCATTATAGACTTGATAAAATATTACAGAAGACACCCAGTTAAAAAGTTTTTCTTACAGTGTAAATATTTCTCTATAAAAAATATTCTAAATATTTTTTATAGAGAAATATTGATGTTAACATGTTAACATATCTGGTTAATTTTAAGCTATATATTCAGGTTCTTCATGGTTGAAGCTATTTTAGCAAAAACACTGTTTAGCCCTTTCAAAGTCTATTCACAAATAAATCAGCACCATATCTCCTTGTACACTGTGGCCTAAGGCATTTATAAAATTAAAACAAAGCTGATTACAGGAGAATTAATCCCTTCTATAGTGAAAAGATAATTTAGCTAACACCTTTGTTTTATAGTTCTCTGATTAGATCAGGTGTTAACTTGGACCATAAATAGTGTAAGATATTGTCCTACACAAGATATTGCAATACACAATACGCATTCTGTATGGATAAATCAGAAATCATGCATTATACTGCATTCATTTCTAGACAATTGCATGGCATACAAAATAACAACATTACTACAGCATAGTTTTTTTTTTATTAATGGGCAGTTGAAGGAATGATTTAGCAACACTATGAATGCCTTCCTATGAACCCTATTATCTATTTATACCTGCTCTAAAGGTTGATAGTTTTTGTGTATTTTACTGTATTAAGTGGATGGCTTGGGAAGATGCAAGATACTTAAAGAATGCCCCTTTAAATAATTTCCAGTTTGACAACACAATTTATCATCCCAGTTAACAGCTGGTCTAGTCAAGAACTACAAAACAAAGTTGTTAGATTGCTGAATTGTTATTAGTTTACAAACATGCTTTTAGGGACACAATGCATGTATGCCAACATGTGGTATTACTTTCTAGCCATGGAGGTTATGCCTTTTATGTTAGTCCAGATTTAAAATAATTTTTCCAGCAGCCCCATACTTTGTAGACTTACAGGTTTGGATTCATTCAAATGATTGTTCTCAATTTTTGCAAGTGCAAATGAGTTAAAAAAAAACTATTATGGGGCCCCACTTTCCTCCGCACAAGGAACACCCAATGGCAAATTTTATATGGCAACTGGTTGAATGCAAAAGTTAACATGGACACAAACTCATATTCTAATAAGTATTAACTTTGATTAAAATAAACTCTATGTTCAATATTAAGACCGTTTGGGGGTAATTAAGGAACGATCGAAGTACCCTTGTGAAGCTTCTCATCACTTTGCCGATACGGGTACGCGCTCACTGGTCTCCTGCACTCGGAGATCAAGGAATGCTTTTAAGGTACTTCATCTCATCTTGCGACCACTCTAGTCGCCTCGCCGAGCTGAAGTACCTTTAAAGCGTTCGCTGATCTCCGAGTGCAGGAGACCAGGGAGCACGTACCTGACTCGGAGAAGTGATGAGAAGCATCGCAAGGGTACTTCAATCGTTCCTGAATTGCCCCTTTTGTCTCTGCAGAGTCAGCTGGCTTATTTATGAGTCAGCATCATAGCATATCTATTTAATCAGAAGTTGGTGCGTGGAACACGATACATTTTAAATAAAACTTTAAACAACAGTTGAAAGTAATATTTTAAACTGGTTGCAATATTTATATATAAATATGGGCACAGACATCGAATTTTAAGTAAACATTTACTGTATGTATATTACTTAAGGGTGAAATAGCAAGCTTTTAGCGGTAATGTTATTACCTGTTAGATAATAAATGCTCCTCAAACTTTTTACAAGGTTTACTGTATGTGTGCCTTTCAAGAGAAAAAAAACAAGATATATTTTTAATTTTAACAGCTACAGATGCTTATTTATCAAGAGGGTACTGTGGGAAAGGAGGCAAAGAGGGTAAGCTGCTTTTCAACAGCTCCTGCTGCTAAACTGAAAAAAAAAAATCTAATTATTTAAAGGATTAATTCAAGGGAATTTTTATGCAAAAGAGTGAGGGTCTTTCTCTCAAAAGTACATGAAACATCACCCAAAATTAGTCCATTTCATTGCTTGCTCCTTCTGGACGACGAAGTTTATCTACTTGTTCATTGATCTGTCCATCTCCACCTCTGCGATCTTCAGTCTGTACACCAATGCAATCTTCCTCTTCAGTTTGGCCAACATCCTCCTCATCTTCTTCTTCACCCTGCACTTCCATGCGAACATGACACTGCAAATCGATTTCAGATTCTTCTGCATTTGAACCCAGGTAATGTTGATTACTCTTAGAGCCTTCAGGACTGATGATCTCCTTCACAGGGGAAGAGGAGCCAGACTCATTGCTCACAGGAGATATGTCACTGCTACTGTTGTGGTTCAATACAATTGGGCTGGGAAGAGTTGGAGGTTTAACTTGAATTTGCCAAGCAGGAATCTTAGGAGCAGACGGAGATGGAGGGAACTGTCTCCTACAAATGTAAAGTTCAAAATGTTAGAACTAACTTTCACTTATGGAGGAAAAGGTACATAACTATACTGACTGAATAATCCTATGAACATATAATTGGGTTATGCCCAATTATATTTAATTCGACTTAAGCCCTTAATGAATAGCAGTGTTAATCCCCTTAACACAGCGGTTGGCAAACCGCAGCTTGTGAGCCGCATTTGGCTCTTTAGCTGAGTTGTGAGGCCATGGCCTTTGACGTCTCTTGTGATGGGGCCGTCAAAAGTCATGTAATTGGGAGCATAGGCAGTCTTCCCCCTTTGTGGATCCGAAGACTTTTTCAATGGTGGAGGAGGGAGTGAAATGGTTCCCTCCTCTACAAAGATTGTCGACCCCTGCCTTAACATAATCTTTTCCATTTATGCTTCCACAGCATTTAATGTCTTAAACTGAATTAAATACAGAACATTGTCTGTCCACATTTTATCCTGTTGTTAGCTGGAAAATCTAATCTGTCACCACTGCATAACTTCATTAACCATCCCAATAGTTTGTCAAAACTATAGGCTCAGAGTAGGAGCCCCCCTCATCGTGGGGCAAAGCTGGTCAAAAAGAGGTGGGTCTAAGTTGAACATATGTCAGAGAGCTACCTGTAAGAGAGTCCTACCTGTAGGCCCAGGCTAGAAACAACTGTTTACATTTCAATATAAATGTAAAGTAGAAGTATTTAGTGTTAGCCAGAGAACGGATCATCACAGGGGTCCACCACGAGTAGTAGAGAGGATTAAGACAACCCACTTGTTATTTTAATTAATGCTAACAATGGGGTTCCCCATGAGATATACTTAAATAGATTACTTCACCTTTTTTATTCCCTGAGTCTAAAACTAGGAATCGAACACATGCTGTTAGTTTGAAAATTCAAAAGGGTTCATGGGAAAAAGCGTTAAGGAAATTTAATTTTTGCTTTCAACATTCAAGAATATTAAGCGCTGTTTGGCCAATGTGTCAAACTCTGGCCCACAAGAAAATACCAAATGTCCACTAGAGCTAGCCTGCCAATAGACACTGCATATGACTCTAATACTACAAATCCCAGAATGCTCTGCTGGTGTGTTGGTGCATAAATCAGGACCCACAAGCTCCACTGCCCCTGTTGTTTTTAATTAGCGACATCATGCTACCAGTCACATCGGGCCACCCCTCCCAAAAATGGCCAAATGAAAGGTGGAAAACAGAAGGTTTTTTTCTAAAAAATAAGTGGGAAGCAGAATACCTGTTTACAAATGTAAAGGGACATTTACATCATTATATCTGATGAGAGGAAAAACTTTCTCAATTGTACAGATTTATCTAACCATGACAAATACCAAGGTTGGTTTGCCACCCCTGCCTTAATCTCTCAGGAGCTGGAACAGCATCCAGATTCACCTTAGGGTCATTTAAAATGGCATAAAGAGAATAGGGATATTTGATTGTGTTTGTCTTTTATGTGTATGACAAATTCACTAGGTTAAAAGAGAATCACTGTAGATTTTCATGTATTTTTGCCTGTATACTTTCTGAGCCCCAATTACTGATATACCCAGGTTGATTGAAAGGTTGCCTAAATGACATGTATCCGAATCCCAGAATAGAGGGGGATGCACTGCAGCATACATATTCCATTCAAGATGACTGGATTCTACCTATTGTGTCACTGTCAAATAATTAATCAAAAAAAGCTAATAAATAACTTGAATGAAATATAAATCCAGTTGTATGCAATATGTCCAGCTCCCTTAAGAGCCTGGAATACCCCTTCCCTTACCAGGCTTTTGCCACTTTAACCTTATTAGAATGATTTAAATGACTGTAGTTGTTACTTAACTTCCCAAATTTCTTGCCAAAACACTGTTTAAAGACATAATGTTATAATCACTAACATACTTTGTCTTTTCTGCTGGAAGGCCAAATAGCTTATTATCTCCAAAGCTATTTTAAAAGCACCTATTGATTATTAGGATTACTATTTTTGGCATGTAAGCTGGCACATGTCCACAATTGGCTTTCATTTGATACGAACAATCCAGCAACTTTATTTTAGGCTTATTTCCTTATCTCTTTAGAAAGTTTGCACAATAACCTACAGTATATATCTTGTAGATATTGTAATATAGCCAGAGTCATAAAGGAATCTACTTCTACTCCCCAAACACTACAATTATCTTTTGACAGTAGCAACCCTTTTCAGAAAGTTAGACAATGGTCTGTGATAGATCCTGAGGTCTCCACTGGGTACCAGAATGCTGTTTCATAATATGTTAAAAAAAGATTATTAGTATTCAGGATAAAAACTGGATCAAACATATTTAACCTGACTTTTCTGGATGAAACCCACACCCAACTAACTTTCACAAATAACTGAGTAAATGTAACTTTTAATGATAAGCACCTACAGAGTATGTTAATTGGGACTTGTTGATGAACTTGTTACAACTAAAGCATCCCAAGACTTGTAATTCTGTTGTTGCTATGGGCACCATCACTTTTTCAGTTTTTAAACTGATACTAAGGATCATGGAACTGCACTTGCACTATATTGTAAGTTGGGGCTGCTATATTACCCTTTCCTTCCTTGTCTTCATCCTTAACTATAAACAGCATAACAAAAGCTGGAAAATACCTGTTAGGATGCAGAAGAAAGCTAACTGCTAAGAAGGGAAAGGAAAATGCCAAAAAGTATATAAATAGTAAAAAGGAAACAGGATGGTGTATGGACTGTCAAAGATTTGTTAGAATAATATGTAAAAGGACCAGTAAACTTATAAAACATGTTACAATGTTTTTAGAATCATCACTTTCCAGCGTTAACCCTGTGCGTCCTTAAATGTATCTTCTGTTATCCAGGAAGAAATAACGAAGCTACCATGATAAACACTAATAAAACATCCAGTCCAGAGGGTATTAATCTAAAATAGCTAAAAGAGTTCAGTTCAGTAAAATACAATCCTGTACTTTAATCTTTACAAATTCCTTTTTTCATCAGGCATTGTACAATACTACAAGATGAGCATACTGAATATATTTATAAAGCAAAATCGTTTGCAACCAGGAAATTACAGACCATTAAGTCTTATAGCAATATTGTGAAAGGTTTGTGAAGGGATAGTTACCCATCAAGATTTTATTAAAGGGGAACTAAAGCCTAAACATTATTTCAGCTAGAAATGTTCAACCTTATGCTAAGAGACTGCAGAACCTACCCAAATGTACAGTAGCCCTATGAGACAAAGGATAAATGCCTGTGAAGTTGTCAGCTGGACTGCTCCATTTTTGGCTGTACTATAGACACTGCACATGCCCAGTGTGCTTTGTCTCCTGTAGGTGTGACCTGATTAGGGACTGATGCAAAATAATTTGACTATAATAGTCATGATAAAACTATCAATGCAATCTGATGTTGAAGTCAAATAAATTACTATTAGTAATTTATTTGACTTCAACATCAGATAGTTAATTAGTTATAAAGAACTATTGAATTGTTTTCAACATCAAACAAAAGAAACAATTCCTGCATTTAAGAATTGCCTCCTATTTATGGAATTTGTGTGTAGCTTTATAGCTTACCTTATACTGATATTTGAGGAATGTTATCATATGGACCAGCATTTTCTCTTAGGCTAGCTTTTTGTTAAAGTGCACCCGTCACCTCAAAACACTAATACTAATTTAGGTTATACTAATGAAATAAACATTTTGTAAATATATATGTATTTAAAAAAATGTACCTTTATACAACATTTTTTTCTGTCATCTTCCCTGTAAGCCCGCCTATTCTTTCCTGGGTTGGATGATGATGATTGACATTACTGCTCCTCCAATCAGATCCCTACTAGATTGTGATTTAAGGGATCTGATTGAAGCAGCTATAATGTCAATCATTATTTAGCCCTGCCCACCGACACTCGGGAAAGAAAAGGCAGGCTGACAGGGGAATGCTGTTTAAAGGTACATTTTTTAAAATACATATATATTTACAAAATGTTTATTTCTTTAGTATAGCCTAAATTAGCATTCACTTTAAGTTGTCTATCTATTCACACAATTCAAGAATTGATTTTTGTACTTACACAGAATCCAACTTTTTGTTACAGATGTGGGTTTATTGCACTGCAATGCTGAATCATATTTGTAATGCTCCAAATGGCATATTTCACTATACTGAGGAGCTTATAGATTATTAGACTATAGCCTTCCTTTATGACCATGTATATTATATTATTTCCTATAGTTAATGTCTATTATGTAGCTAGTCACATCAGTTTGACAAGAGATAATTCATATATGATCATATGGTAATACTGGCTTATCAGTGAAATAATGGAACATTTACTAACTATATTTCATATATATATTCATAATATTATGGGTGGTTCAGGAAAGGGGACCTATTCCCCCTATGACATTTATCATTAGCATTTCTATTGGCCTTGCCAGCATTAATTGCCATTGACAGGACCTTTGTGAAGTTCTTTAGGTATGGTATACTCTGCAGTAAATGTTATGTGTTAAGTTTCAGATAATGTAATTATAGTAAAGACTATAGATGTAATTATAATACAGTGTGTATAAATTCTGAGCCTATGTTATGTTCTAGCATTTGTATTTTCTATGTACACTATGTAGACTGTCTCTGGGACCATTAGCCCTTCACCTGCCAACAGTGATACATCAGGGAATTTATATAATGACAAATTCTTTAGTTCTTTTACTTCCTGCAATAGGACACATTTATCTTCCTGTTCTTGACTCCTAACGTCCCCCCCCCCATCTATAAACAGATCATGAGGGGTCTAGACTGCTGTGATGTGACAAGAACTGCTTTTTTCTTTAGCCATTGTTTTATGTGGCTAATTTACAAGTGCTTATTATAGTGTAAATGAAATACCTTGCATGTACTTTTCAGATCAGGGGCGGTTCTGGCCCTATGGGTGCCCTGGTCGAAATGCCCCTACACACTCCCCCTCCTGGCGCACCCCTCCCCGGCATCCTCCACTCACCTCCTCCAGCGTTCCAGCGATGCTCCTCCTCTGAGCGCAGCCCCACAATGAGGTAAGTAACATAGTAACATAGTTTATAAGGCTGAAAAAAGACACAAGTCCATCCAGTTCAGCCTATTTTCCTGCAAGTGGAATGCGATCTCATTGTGGAGCGGCGCTCAGAGAAGGAGCCTCGCTGGAACGCTGGGGGAGGTAAGTTTTCAGTGGACAATGTGGACGACAGCACCCCTCTAATAGATTGCGCCCTGGGCAGTCGCCCACATCGTCCAACGCTAGAACCAGCCCTGTTTGAGATAATGCAATTGTAAATTTCCAGGCTGCATGAGTTATCTGTTTTATTAGCTTTTGACTACCAAAAATATAATCATTACAAAAGAAAAGTTGAATCTGTAAGAAACTGCTCATTTTCTTTTCTCATAGAAAGGTATGATGTTCTTTTATAAAGATATTCTTGTAAGAAAAAAGTAATCCCACATTAATGTCACATTCCAACCTTAGTACTGTTTTAGTGAGGTCGAAATATGAAATTTATTTCTCTAGGACTGTATGGAGCTACCAATAGCTGTGGTACCATTATCATGAATGTAAAAGTAGGAACTGATTCCTGTTGTCGGACTGCTCTAATAACTCAATAACTTTACTTATTAAGGACCCTCAATATCTATGGGCAACAACAGGGTCAAAAATTCTTCCATATTTTATTTAGTAGCTTAAACGTTCAGCTGTAAACTCTTGGTGGTTTACTCAGGTATTTCAATGTTTTCAGGCAATAATGCGCTGGTTACAACATTACATCTCCTACACAAGAAGGTCTTAAGTTTTCTCCAAGTATTCAGTTCTGTCTTAATCAAATTCAACCTGGATATAGAATTCAGCAGAAAGAGTAACATCTTTTGAGTGCAAAACCCATCAGTTTGTTAACAGAAATCTTTATATTATACTTTTATCATACACTTGTAGTAATTGGTGGATTTGTTGTATCTGCTATCTCCACCAAATCACTAGTTGTACTATTGGGTAATAGTAAATCCCATTCCTGAGGTTGGAGCTCCCCCTTGTGGTATTTAGCTAAATAGCAACTAGCTATAAAAAAAAGGATATTGTTACAGTTAGGTGACACCCTAGCCCAGGGGTCGGCAACATTTTTGGCTGAGGGATCCATATACCTGTGGCTCCCTCAGCCCTTTTGAATCTGGAGCAGCTGATGTCACATAGGTGATGTTAGCAGCTCCAGATTGGCTAACAATCCGGACTTTTGGTGACGTCAGTGGCTACTGATTGGCTAGCAACCCTGAAGCCAGTGATGTCACCAGCTCCAGATTGGCTAGCAACCTGGAAGCGCTTGCTGGCAGACTGTAATGAGCGGTAGGTTGCCGACCCCTGCCCTAGCCTATATAAGCAAGTGAAGGGGGAGGGGGGCTGGGTCTTTGCCTGCATGGTGTTGCAGCTGCAAGGTCTCCACCCTCCTGGTGGGGACCAGGAAGAATCTTAGGGATCTAAGATTAAGGTTATATTTATGTTATAAAATGTGAGATCTCCTCAAAAGGTGAGAGTATGTAGGGGAGGTTATCTACTGGGTAGCCTGAGACACCAACAGGAGTGGCAGATGGGCTTAGAGGCCTGATGGAGTTTTCAGCTTAGGGAATGCTGAGTGATAGACTTAGGGACTAAGGATTAGCCCACTCGAAGAAGGAGATCCTTGAGAAGTCTGGCCCATGGCAATTTGGGGAGCTAAGAAAGGGATCCCAACTCTAAGGCTCATAGCAGACAGCCTGATGGAGTATTTGTGGTATTCAGCTGTGCTATGTATCTATGTACATGTTTGTCATGAGAATGGAACTAAGGTTGATGTGAAGTAACTGCCGTGTCTAGTAACTGCCATATAAGCATTGACCTGCCAAACTGCCACAAGATGTTATTATTTATTATTTATGTAAATAAATATGAGTGCACTGTTTCATGAAAGAACCACTGGCGCCTGTTCCATACTTGATTCTCAATAGAGTACCTCTCCAATGTGTAAGTGGGGCCTCCCCCCTGGGATGTGAGTTAGCTAAGGGTGAGATGTAGTTATGAGTGGAGCATATAAAGTGGATGCTGCCAGCAAAACCATTACATTTCTGGTGCCCAAAGGAGTGGGGCTCGAAGGTACTGAGAATTGACAGTGGTACAAATTGTGAGGATTCAATTTGTGATGTTTTATTAATCGTTAATGGAGTTGCAGAGCTTCTTTGGGTACATCTGTGGTTCTTCTTCCCATGAGAGCTTTATAATCTCGCGGGAATGGCTCTGGTTCCCAGGCTTTGACTGTCTGAGCCAATGGTTATGCAGAGGCATTGCAACATTTTTGGTGCCTTTGACAAACCCTGACTCTATATAATTTTGGGTAAGTTGGCAGCCATCTTATGGA